>JAXQQM020082187.1:0-187293 GCA_034641835.2 Pinus albicaulis | reverse complement strand
TTTGGGACACTTGCTGGAGGAAATTTTTACATTTTTGGATTTTTCATGGTTATTTATGCATCCTCAGAAGTCAACTTAGCATTTCATGAAAATATGGATGGTCAAAAAGCTCAAAAACACCATGAAAACCACCTTGCTGCCACCTTTTGCACCAGTAGAGAGTACCTCTGGGAGAATGAGTTTTTGGAGGGTCAAATGAGCTCCAAATTTAGACATTCCACTTGGGTTGGATAGTCAACATCCAGGGCTTTCCAACGAGCTATCATGAGCTCAATTTGGATGCCGGGAAGTACCTCAAATTTAGGCTGGAAAACGCGCGACCCACTCGGCTCAAGAGCGACCCACTTAAATTTTTCCTGAATTTTCAGCTGCCAGCTCAGATTTTCGCCTAGTATGGACCAGTTTTGCTTGTGGATGGAATTTTTGGGTTTTTATGACGTAAATTCATGTTTGGCATGTAACTTTGGCTTATTTTTATCTCTTCTAGAAGATTCACTCTCAAAAGGGTAAAAAATCATGTAATGGATCAGTTTCCACTCTTTTAGAGGCAAGTTGTTAGCTGCCTAGATTGTAGTTCCATGATTATAATTGGTTGAAACTGATCCCTGAAGAGGGAATTCGACCCCTAGAGGTGGGGAAAGGTGTTAGAGTGATCTATATATTGTAATTTCTGAGGCATTCTACAGGTTGGACTCTTGGGATACTTTTGATATCATTGTACATATTATTCATATTTTGGCTAAGGAAAGATCAGGGGTTTTGCGGCACTTGTTGGGATCCTTGTGGTGTTCTGTTCTTGATGGTGTATCTTCTTTGTTTACTGTAAGTTTCTTCATGTTTAATGTATGTCATCCTTTCATTATTCTTCTGAACTAAATTGAATGAGTGAATAAGGTTGAATCCATTGTTTACAGTGCTTGGCCTTTGAATTCAGTTAGTTCTATATGTTTTCAGCTGTTTGGAGAGGATCCAAGTTCTTCTTTTCCCTCTTCAGATCCTCGTCGGTCTAATATGTCCACATATCCAATCAAAAGCATCAAGACATTCACCTACCTCGCCCCAACTTGAACTCTGCAGAGGTCTGACCTTATCCCCGGACCCAAAATTTGTTTTCCCATTTCTCCAGCGAAAACCCAAGAAACCAAAAAACAAACATTCTTATCTCTTTACTAGCCTAAGATCAGTTATGCTTTTGGTCATCTCAGATCCTATTGGACATCTTTCACTGAGTTTGATCCGGAGAGAGCCCTCTCCTGTCCTCGTAGGGCTAGCTACGAGGCTGAGCGTGGTTTGATGTTGCCTCGAGTTTTGCCTTCTTCAGCCTGTGGCAGATTCGAGCGCTAACATAGTGGCGACCACACTGGGGAGAAACTCAAAACGTTTGCTTGTTATAGACAGAGTCTGAAGTCACGCCAGGTAGCCTTCGAAACGCTGTTGCTATGCATCAGCGAAGTAGATAAACGCTGCTTCAGTCGATCTCCGGTTTAACTTGTAATCGTAGCATTTAACTTGTAAATTGCCCCAGTACATGTATCAAGTTTAGATCTGATGGTTGATGGTGAACAACGATCAGACACCGCAAGGCTGAAATCATTCACTGACGACTTCATTCACTGAACAATCCAGAAATCGATGCTTCATGGTGACTTCACTGCAGGGAGATCAATAGCTTTGAGATTTTCAAGATGGACTGAATCACGAGAAGATATGCTCCCATGAGCCGAGATCACATCCCAGGTTTTCCGAATAAGATGCCCAAGGTAGATTGGTCAAGGAATCTGCCTACGTTTAACGATGATGGTAAGAAAGATGCTGCTTTACATCTGGTTAGATTTCACATGCATATTCGCAAGTTGAAGGTGGCTTTTCCTGAAGATTGTTTGATGAAGATATTCCTAGCCACTCTAGAAGGTGAAGCCCAATCTTGGTATGAAAATTTGCCGCTGGCCTGTATTTATTGTTTAAAGGATTTTCATGCCCTGTTCATTGAAAGATATCAAGCATATTATCCATCATTAAATTTAGTTCATGACTGTTGCAAACATGCTTCTACTTTTATTGAAAGCCTTGAGAAATATTATGAAGATGATAATTTCATGGATGATGAGATCATGGAAGCCCTATATGAAAATCCATTTCAGCAGCATGAAGAGAACCTAGAGGATACCCATAAAGAAGATCATGAAAATTTGCAGCAGGATCAAGATTTTAGTGTGGTGGAAGATGAAGGAGTTTTGAATCTTGATAGTCAACCGGAATTACATGAAATGGATCAGCAGTATGAGGAAAATCTGTATACTCCTTCACTTGAAATCAATGAAGAAAATCATTGTTTAAGCAAAAGAAAACAAAAGGTATTATCTCCTCTGTCTGAAGATGAGATAGATCAGCTATTGAAAGGTCATGTTACAGCTCAAGTTAACGCAGATCCGCATTGTGCACATGGTCAAGCGGGTGATGGTGGAATTTCTTCGTTTTCTGAAATGGATGACAGTCCTGTAAGCAGCTTTATAGATCAGCGGGTTGAAGATGTCTATATGGCTGAAAGTGATGAAAGAGAAAGTGTCATTTCAGATCTGCCCACAGAAGAAGACAGCATGCCGGGAACTCAAGTTTCAGTTTCAGATTGTGATAATGACCAGCCAGCTACTTCAGATCCAGATTCAAATTGTAATGACCAAGCATACCTTGTGTTGAATTCTGAAAAGGAGAATTTTGCTATTGAGGTCATAGACATAGTTTTTGATCCAAATGTTTTCAGTTCATCAGAATAGAGTCTTCATAAAGAGGTAATTCAGTTAGTTCATGAAAAACAAGATGAGATCTTCATTCAAGTAAGTGAAACAGTTCCTTTGGATGAACTTATGGTAGATGATAGGAATGTCATGTTTGGGTTTCAAGAATCATCTAAAGTTGCTTTTCTCATGATTGATGAATCCAATGAGGAACATGATAATCTGACTGTCATATCAAATGAAGATGACCTACAGTACATTCATACTATAGAAGATCAAAACATTCAGGATTTCCATTCAGATTCTTCTCCATATGTCTCATGTGTTGAAATGTTTTCTTAAGAAGAGATTTTCTCACTTACTTGTTCAGAGTTTTTTGAAGCCCAGGAACATATTGTTACTGAAGTACATGATGAAGGAAGATCAGAATTAGAAGCAGGAGAAAAAGACACCTTGTTCTTTCAGCAGGAGGTAAATCTTCATGTTTTTCATGATCCATTGGAAAAATTGTTACAGTCAGCACTAAAGGTCAGTATTGCAGTGTTCAGTGATGAAGGAGATCATGGTCAGCTATGTTTTTGGATGCCCAGCTATCAGTTTGAATTGTTGACCAGGAGATCTGATCGAGAGAATCAGTCAAGAGGGCATCTGCTGGTCTGGTTACATTGGAAATCCCACTATACATGATTGTATATGTTTCATCAATATGCAGGTGGTTGTCATCATGATTCCAAATCTTGATGGATTGCTGCCTTTTTTCCAAAAGCTTTGTAAAGTCTTGTTTTAAGTTAGTCATGAGTCATTTGTGTTTGGTCTGTTGAGTCAGTTTTTTCAAGTTATTTCAGTTTTCCATCGAGTCGGTTTGAGTCAAGTTTCAGTCAGTTTTCAATCAAGTTTTCATTCAATAAATGTGTCAAAAGTTTTGTGTTATCTGTTTAAATAATGATTCCATCGCCCAATGGATGAAGGCACTGGTCTGCTCTCCCAAAGATCTGTCGTTCTTGGCACCTCCAAGGAGCTACCATCCCCATTGGAGCCAATGTTAGAGTCAGCCTTTGCAGCCTTCCTCCAGTGATCAAACATGCTCTTAAAAAGTGATTTTAAGGTGTCAAGTTCAAATTTTGTCATTTCAAAGAGTTTTCAAGCAAAATTTGGTCACTAGTCATTAGGTCTAGGGTTTTCTTTCACTCCTTCCAAAGTTGTCCAAATGTCGGTCCATGTCACCATTCAGCTGAGTATACCATCATTCAGAGGGTTTTCATCATCATGTCAAGTTCCAAAGAGTCATTTTACATCTTTTTCATGCTTCAGTTGTGCCTTGGTAAGGTCCATTTCCCTCTCCTAGGGTTTTGGAGGTAATTTCTCTTGGATGGTCAAATCATCGGAAAAACTTGTATCCTGATGTTCACACAGCTTCCCCTATCCTTAATATACCTCATTAAATACTTTCCATCACTGAGATCCCCCAAATTCCTCATTTTTGCACAAACCCTAGTTTCTAGCCACAACTTGGCAATTTTCTAGGCTAGGCCTGTGTTTTTCCCTGTTGGACTCCTTCCCCTCACTCAATCTCTGTGATTCCACTTTCCCATGCTTCCTAACATTTCTCCCTACTTCCCAAAATTTCCCCAAGAATTTAGAAGCTCCTTATCCCCTTCATTTCGCTTCATTTCGACAAAATTCCTTGTTTCACACATCGGGGTAAGTTTCACTCAAAAGATGTTTCAGAGCAATAAAAGATGAATTTTGGAAAACTGAGAGCGGTTTGTGTTCACAACAGGCCTAGGAAGAAAAACCTCTTTCACTTTTTATACAGGTATCATGGTTTTGAAGAAATGTCAAAAATACCGTTGCCTCAGGAGAATTGAATGCACCTCTGAAGTGACCTTGGGAAAATCAAGTTTTCTCCTAGCATGTTTGGCCAACTGACTTGCTTGATGAGTCAAATGATAACTAGACAGAAAGACCTTTCCAATGAGCTATCCTGAGCTCAATTTGGAGTTGAGGAAGACCTTCAAACGTTGACTGCAACAGCACTCTGCCTTGAGGCAGCCTCATTCTGATCATTTTGACTAGTGTTGGGAGATTTGATTTTTGACAGGGTAAATGAAATCCAAATTGCATAATTCCACTTGTGTTGGAAAGTAGACTCCAAGCGCTTTCCAACGAGCTATCACACGCCTGATTTGGACACCGGGAAGGCCTCCAAAAGCTTCCTGCAAGAGAAACGCGACCCACTTGAAGTGGATGCGACCCACTTGAGGGAAATGCGACCCACAGAGCAACAGCACCCAGAATTTCATTTTTGCACCCAGATTCGATCCAAATTGTTTCCAACGGCATACAAACAGGTTTTTATCATTGCCTAGTGGATGTTTAATGAAGTTGAAAGGTCATTGATGTAGAAGAAAGTGGTCATGCTTGGAGAAATTTATGTAAACCCTACATTCACCATGCAACATAACTCCTCAAGGGTTTGAAATTATATGGACAGCTTTATGAAGAATTTGGAAACTTTTAAATGGTGGATATGTTCACACCTTGCCACGTTGTACATATGATCCTTATCATTGCTGTTATGCCTTTTCCATGTTTTACACAGTCATATGAAGACTTGTCTATGGCTTTTATTATCATATCACTCCTGCCATTCCCATAATATTGCCACTGTTATGATCATTTGCATCACTATGGTTACTGTCATGATGTCCCCATTCTCCAGTTCATGAAGCACCGTCTCATACTTGTTTGTTTCCTCCGACAGATTTGGGCCACCATCCTAAATTTATACCATACATCTGCATTGGGTATTCATTGTCAAAACTGCTTGTAATCAAAACAGAGACTGTTCTTTTATCCCAATCCACCTAAACAGAGCTATTACCATTGTGTGTTTCCTATGATGCTTTGGTACATATGCAATATATTTGGGTTTTGAGAATGCATTGAAACTTTGACATCACTGCATCTATATCAATATATACATATTGCAAATATCTCGTTCAAAGCCATGTCAGAGACAGAAGTCAGAGTATGAGCAGGAGTCGGACAGTGACTCAATCGTTGAGGTTGATGCACTGAGATGGAGCATAGTAGTGCACCAGTAGTGGTAACATATCAGAGAAGCCACAGAGCTTTGTTTCAACATCACGACGAGTACTATCTCCACCCGGGGTGGAAGGGGTCTCGTTGACTTCATCAGCGTAGGTACATTCACAGGATCATGATAGAGACAAAGACATGCTTCGTCACATGAAAGGCCATTATTGGGCTCGCATGCATGTCTGCAAAGCGAGAATGAAGATCATGAAGAGGAGGTTGCGCAAAGCACTTAGACGGCGGAAAAGGCCTAATCCACTTCGGATTTTGGCCGAGGCTTCATTGACTGGGCAGGACACATGATGGAGGACCTCCGCTCCGAATTTGGGCAAATTCGGAGAAAATTTTGTCATTTTCACATTTTTGGGTCAAAAAACAGGTTTTGCAGTTAAGCGGGTCGCGCACTCATGCGGTCACTTTTTTTTGGGACACTTGCTGGAGGAAATTTTTACATTTTTGGATTTTTCATGGTTAGTTATGCATCCTCAGAAGTCAACTTAGCATTTCATCAAAATCTGGATGGTCAAAAAGCTCAAAAACACCATGAAAACCACGTTGCTGCCACCTTTTGCACCAGCAGGGAGTACCTCTGGGAGAATGAAGTTTTGGAGGGTCAAATGAGATCCAAATTCAGAAATGCCACTTGGGTTGGATAGTCAACATCCAGGGCTTTCCAACGAGCTATCCTGAGCTCAATTTGGATGCCGGGAAGTACCTCCAATTCAGGCTGGAAAACGAGTGACCCACTCGGCTCAAGAGCGACCCACTTGAATTTTTTCCTGAGTTTTCAGCTGCCAGCTCAGTTTTTCGCCTAGTATGGACCATTTTTGCTTGTGGATGGAATTTTTGAGTTTTTATGATGTAAATTCATGTTTGGCATGTAACTTTGGCTTATTTTTATCTCTTCTAGAAGATTCACTCTCAAAAGGGTAAAAAATCATGTAATGGATCAGTTTCCACTCTTTTAGAGGCAAGTTGTTAGCTGCCTAGATTGTAGTTGCATGATTAGGATTGGTTGAAACTGATCCCTGAAGAGGGAATTCGACCCCTAGAGGTGGGGAAAGGTGTTAGAGTGATCTATATATTGTAATTTCTGAGGCATTCTACAGGTTGGACTCTTGGGATACTTTTGATATCATTGTACATATTTTTCATATTTTGGCTAAGGAAAGATCAGGGGTTTTTGCGGCACTTGTTGGGATCCTTGTGGTGTTCTGTTCTTGATGGTGTTTCTTCTTTGTTTACTGTAAGTTTCTTCATGTTTAATGTATGCCATCCTTTCATATGCTTCTGAACTAAATTGAATGAGTGATTAAGGTTGAATCCATTGTTTACAGTGCTTGGCCTTTGAATTCAGTTAGTTCTATATGTTTTCAGCTGTTTGGAGAGGATCCAAGTTCTTCTTTGCCCTCTTCAGCTCCTCGTCGGTCTAATCTATCCATATATCCAATTCAAAGCATCAAGATCATCACCTACCTCGCCCCAGCTTGAACTCTGCAAAGGTCTGACCTTATCCCCGGACCCAAAATTTGTTTTCCCATTACTCCAGCGAAAACCCAAAAAAACCAAAAAACAAACATTCTTATCTCTTTACTAGCCTAAAATCAGTTCTTATTGTAAGTCATCTCAGATCCTATTGGACATCTTTCACTGAGTTTGATCCGGAGAGAGCCCTCTCCTGTCCTCGTAGGGCTAGCTACGAGGCTGAGCGTGGTTTGATGTTGCCTCGAGTTTTGCCTTCTTCAGCCTGTGGCAGATTCGAGCGCTAACATAAGGCACATGTCTTCTTAGAGTTACAATACAAATAGGAAATGAGACATATATCCTTATGATCCTTTGATCTTCCCCATCCAAATTCGAATTTGACCTTAGGAGGCCACATAAGAGTCTTTTGGAAGATTCTTTTTGACCTACAAATGGAAACAAACTCATTCCACTTGTAAGGTATATGTATGTGCATATTATTTTCTAATTTTAACCACAAATTCGCTCAAAAATACTAGGAATTAAGAAAGTTTGGAAAAACATAAATGTAACCCAATAGTGGTAGTGGTAAGGTAAATGTAATGAAATGGAGGTGGAGTGAAGGTGATAATATGTAAATATAAGTGAAAATGTAATGGAAGTAAATGACAATTTCAAGGCCCAAAAGCCAGTTCATCCCTTGGCAGTTTATTTCGTTTATATGCATAATTGAAAAAAATATTTAGGTGATAGGTGGATTTTATATATTATCATCATCCTTTGGTTATGCAAGAAATGAATCTCATAACAATACGTTTTTGTTCAAGGAATTTTATTTGAAGGAAACATTGATAAATAAATTATAATGATTATGTTCTTTTCATGCATTTAGCTACCTATGCATTGTTGTCCAAGTTGTTATACTTTGAATTACTATTGTCTTAAAGGATATGCTTAAGGATTGTTCAGTTATTGAGGTTGTTTTAGTGAGTTAAGAGTTTATTTTCTCTTGGAAAATAGAGATTGAAAAACTATATTATTTGGAAAATAGAAAGAATCAAAATCATGGAGGTACAAACATTGGGTTGTAATGGTGTGAAAGGATCTAACACAAGATTAAGTTCCTAGCTATCTATGAGATACAATTCATTAAACAAAGAGAATTTTTGATGAAACTAAAACAACAAGAATGAAATAAAATGAAAAAATGATACCACTTAATTATGAGAAATACAAGCATAGGAGATTTTTTAAAATTAGAAATAGTGATAAGACAATACAAGATCTCATTGACTAATCAAATTCAACTTCACATCCCAATCCTTATGATTCTCGGTGATTATCTTCTTTAAGATTTTTACCAATGTCTTATTTGAGGACTCTACCAATCAGTTCCCTTGGGGACGATATGCCATGGAATGTGATAAAATTACATTATATGTTTGAAAAAAATTAATGAAACAAGCATAGTTCAAAACCTGAGCATTATCAGTCACAATTTTGACTGGACATCCGAATATGATGAAGATGTTTTCCTCCAGAAACTTCGTCACTACTTGGTAATTTTCCTTCTCTGTCCATATTTCTTCAACCCATTTTGTAAAATAATCAGTGACAGTCAGAATCCACTTGAACTGTCCACTTTATGGTGGATTGGTCTGTCCAATAAAATCCAATCCCAATTTCCTGGAAGGTTCTTCAATAAATACTGGGATGAGAGGTAATGGAGCATTTTTTTTATTTTTAGCAAACAACTGACACTTCTAACAACTTTTGACTAGTCTATAAACATATTCAAGTAGGTTTGGCCAATAGAAGCCTGACTTCAGAATATTATGAGTAGTGACCTTCCAGCTATAGTGTGCTCCACACAAACTTTCATGATATTGTTTGGTGACTTCAATAGATTCTCCTTCAATCAAACATAACAAAAAAATACCAGCATGATCTTTCCAGTATAGCTTTTCTTCTGTGATAACATATGGCTGAGACTTCAGCTTGAGAGCTCTGTATTTTTTTCTATTTAGTGAAGTTGGACAGGAAAAGAAACATAGGTAGTGCACAATATCCTTATACCAATTAGAGTAAAAAAATTTGTATTGAATACCTATTTTGGACTTGCCTTGACCTTCTTCATTAATAGCTCCATCCACAGGTGCCAACTGATTAATTCCCAAGGCTTGAAAATTTGTCTCTGTCAACAACTTTGCTAAACCTCGTCCCTTGAACAGCTTGGTCGGTTTGATGTCCAATTCATACTCTTGGATTTTTTGTATCCACTTCCCCCTTTTCCCTTCAACATCACTTTGGACCAGAACGTCTTTCACAATAGAATTAGGAACATAAGAAATTATTTGGGATTGCAACACATCAGTCCTGAAGGATTTCAGTGCTTTGACCAAAGCATATACTTGTTTCTCCATAATATTTTATTTGAGCTCAAAATATCTGAGAACTTTACTGAAAATGCAACTGGATGCTCCTTATTGTCTTCATTTTTCTGCAACAACACGACAACAATTGTAGTGGGGGATGAAAGTGAGAATACCTGAAAGGATTTTTGATATTCTGGACTAATCAAAACTGGAGCTTCCTGTAGTGATTCCTTTATTATAACAAATGCATCTCTTTATTCCTTATCCCATTTCACTTCTACATTTTTCTTCAACATATCGGTTATACTTCTCAAGATCTTAGCATAATTGGGCACAAACCTCCTCAGAAATTTTATTTTTCCTAGGAATCTCTGGATATCCTGCTTGCTTCTGGGTAAATGAATAGTCTGAATGGCTTCCAGCCTTGCTCGGTCAATCTTTACTCCTTGTTTAGAAACTATGTGAACCAATAAATTGCATTCTTCTAAGGAAAATAAAGATTTATTGGGATTTAAAGATAGACCAAACTTTGTGAACTTTTGAATTTTTTTTTTCAAATGCTCCAAGTGTTCATCATCTGACCCCGAGAAAACAGTTACATCATCCAGATATATAACTACAAACTTGTCACCAATAAGGCTATGTCCATGTCCCTCTAAAATGTTGCACTTGTGTTCATAATGCCAAATGGCATCCTTGCATACATGAAGGTTCCCCTAGGGCGTAGTGAAAGTAGTCTTATTTTGATCTTCGTTTTCGACTGCTACCTGATTATAATCAGAAAATCCATCAACCATAGTGTTAGTATGAATCTTAATCGCAAGTGTATGAAAAAGGCTCACTTTAGCTGCGCATAACAAACATCCCTAATAGAAAATATGGCTACCAATATCTTTAGATCTACAACTAGTTCACCAAGATAAATGCTGCAAAAATCTAGATCTATGCATTAAAAGACATTAAGCAGTAAATAAAAACAATAGTTGCTCCATGCATCCAATAGACAAGACAAGAATATGTTTAAATAATTTTGTCTTTATGGCACCTGGGAGGAGAAAATAGAAGGATGTTACCAGTCATCCTCAATGGGATGGGTTCCTATAATTCCTCAGCACTTTAGATCTAAAATCCCTCTCTCTTGATGGTGTAGAAAACCCAGACAAAAAATGGAACTCAAAGGGAGCTCACAAGAAAAATGGTAGAAAAATATGACAACGATGGTGGATCAAAGTCAGACCAGAAGTGTAGATCTAGAGTGATCTTTAGGCAACAAAAGGTAGTGAATGAATGGAAAAACGCTTCTATTTATAACAAAATATTGAGTTAGTCTAGATATTGGTGCATAGTTAAAATATTATTAACCAATTCTAGATCAAAATTTTATGGAATATTTTATTATATTTGTTGGAGGGAAAAAGAATTTAACTTGGGTCAAATCCTTTTATTTGTAAATAATAAATAAATAAATTATTTATTTATTATTTTAAGGATGTGGTTGAGTAATAATCAAATAAATAATGATTTATTTAATTATTTATGAATGATTTAGTCAAATTTAACAAGGAATATTATTTAAATAAGGTTTAAATAATTATTCCTAGAAAATAATAAGTTAAATATGAGTAGGAATATTAATTAAAATGATTTTTAACTAATTATTCCTTGAGGAAAATCAAACAAATATAGATTGATTTAATATTTCCTCATGGGGTTTCCTATTTAGACCATAAACAACTTAATAAATGTGGTTTACTAAGCTATTTTTCATAGTGAAAGCAATTTTACTTAGGGTAAAATTGGTCTTACATGGTGTAATTAGGTCCATCTAATAGTAACAGGTTAGATGACCAAAAAATGGTGTAACAGATTGCCCCTTAGCGTGTGAGCATTAGGAGCTAATCATATGACCGAAGTACGTTGTAAGAACTCAATCACTAGACACCGAGGGGGAAGTCAGAGAGAGAAAAATATAAGGTAGAACAAAGTGCTAGAGTACTAGACCCCGAGGAGGCAAGACTTACAAGTGCGACACGTCTCTTTTATGAGTGAGTAATTGTGCTATAGGCGGTGGGGGAGGCATACCTATGCTTGCTGAGAAAAAGTACAAAGAATAATGTGTCCAGTAAACAAGGGACTGAACAATATAGTACATGTTGGCATAAAAATGAGCCAGGTAAAAACATGATAATGAATCCCACATACATACTATGCCTAGGATAATAGGCAGGAATTATACAATAATATCTGAGTACATGAGATACAAGTACAACCCAAATTCCCCTATAAACAGGAAAGGGCTCTGAAAATCTGACTGATACATGCAAACAAAAAGGCACTGCCAGCGACTAAGACCGACATCATCAAATCTATGGATCTGTATCAAATGATGTAATGAGAGGTCATCCAGGCATGTGGAGGGCTACTTGTAGGGCCACCCCCTCATGAGGGTTGAAACATGTCACACACACCCGAGAATCACTGGTATCATCTGCTGCATGAACGAACCATCAAGTATACGAATCTCGATCATGCTGAAAGAAGCTAGAGCTAAGAAAAAATCAAGTCAAAGGGCATTAAGGATTCCATTTTCCTGATCCGAGGCACCAAACAAGAGTGGAAGCTGGAACCAAGGTACACTGCTCTCTAGACTTGTCTTCTTGAATGAATGATCTGGTGTCGACATAAGGAGGTCCGCCATAGGTGAGGCAATAAGGAATCTTCAACTAAGGCACGAGAGAAAATAGTAGAGTGAATGACATACTGATACCAGGGATGATGATGAAATGGGGGGTACTGAGTAGTGGAAATATGACTTCCCTTGTTAGAGCATAAAGGGCATGGATGACCTGGCAGTGACTGACATAGTATCATAAGGGATAGGGGACATTAGGACTGAAGGCCATATGTGCAACACGAGAGAGGAACCAAGCAATGAAGGATAGAGGACTATAGCGGGATACAAAGGGACTCGGGATAGACTCTATGGATGCGATGATGACTCAACTCATACGCTCTAAACAAGGGTGACTCAATGATGTTGGCACACAGAAAAGGTCTAATGGGGACAATAAAAACATGAGTACAAGATGGTTACTCATGATGAAAATCAACACGAGCATGGACAAGTATGGAGGAAAAGTGGTACCCCAAGTACAAGTGTTGTAAGTGAAGAAATTAGATTTTGAGGAGTGGTGAAGTGACCCTTTTTGGACAAAATATGTCTCAGTGAAGTATCAAATCACAAAAAACAAGAAAATACCCATTTTATGGCTCAGTGAGAGATTTCCAATGGTATAGATGGTTTTTCAAACTGAGCTATGGTTTGGTCATGAAAATAAAAATAAAAATCAATGGTTTCTCTTTTAATAAGGCATTTTCCCTCCAAATTCACTGATTTGCAAGTGTAGTTGTGGTGAATGTAGAGAGGAGAGAAGGCCCTAAATCTTGCAGCGAGCATAGCAAACAAACCAACCATTGGAATTGAGATCTGTTAGTTTCAGGTAAGAGGCCTAACCCTACTCTTTCATTTTAGTGGATTGAAATTTTAGTTTAGGTGTCCAGAGCTCAGGAACAGACCAAGAGAAAGGAGGTTTTAGTGTTATTTTTGGTGGAGATCTGGGATTTTCATGGTTGAGGGGCATAAGTGCCCCCAAGCATGTTGTGGTTATGCCAAAATTTAATTCTAAAAAGGGGGATCTAAACACATTTTTATGAGGTGGTGTGCCATTTATTTTTGTTATGGTTATGCAGTTTGAGAAAGGGAATGGAGGATTACCAATATCTTTTGGCACCGCATATATGAGGAAAATGGACTAAGTTTCTTGGTTGGCATATATGGTGTCACTATCCCAGAGAGAGGATTTGAAGATAATGAACTGGTGCTCTCCTAGAAAACCCATAGGTTGGACAACAACAATTCCTAGGGGACTGGGTTGCTGATGTAAGAGGAAGGAATGATGAGGGGGATCATCCCTAGAGTGATCTGAAGTAATATGGGACTCTAGAGGTTCTTATAAATAGGGAATAATGATGGTAATAGAGTCGACATGACCAGATGCACTAGGAGAGTTGTGGAGAATTTCTTCTCCTAGCCTCTGAAATATGGTTGCCCCCTTACCCAAACATTGGGTGTCAATGTAATGGCCACAAGGTGTATGTGGTTTGAATGCATGGGTTCAATGAAAGGGGGGATAGATAAATTCAGGGGTGGTGACTACTTCCATAATATCATCATAATAATAAGAGATGGGATGACTGGTGGAAGAAAGACCACCTGATGCAGCTGTTACAAAACAATTTGTCACCATCCCTGCAATCCCCCGTCCCACACATTGGAGGGCTTATTACGTGACTTGTGAGAAGTGACATGACCTAAAACCACTTTCATGGCGTCCCCCTGGACAAGGGAAATCATTCCCCTGAAGACAATTCCTTGTGAAAAACCCTAAAAATAGCCCTTTTGGCCTTAGCGTGACTAGCCAGTTCAGCCCTCGTGCCAATGGGGGAAATCCTCCAAAGTGGGTGCGCTAGTTGGTGCACTGTCCCAGTGTTGTACCCATGCCAGGCTTATTAAGGAGTGTTTTTAAAAAATAAATGGCAGAAGTTTGACGCCAACCAATTCCTGAAGTGGTCTCTAAATTGAGTTGGGAGGTTTGGCTCCGGATCTCCATGTAGAGGAAGTGGTTTTCCACCTCTCATGGAAGCTTCCTTAAGGATAGGGCCAATCCCATGATTATAAGGATCCCAACTCCCCTTCCACCATATATATAAGCTTTCCATTTTCCTTTTGCAAGCTAGCCTTCAAGAGCCCTCAATAGCCTAGAGAATGTTGAAAGAGCCTTGATAGTCCTCATAGAGCCAAATCAGTAGCAAGGAGATTATTTTCAAGACAACCGAAGAGAGAGGCTTGTCCCATTCTCGACGAGCTTTATCGAGACGTACTCCGCTGTCGACCCGCCGAAGGAAGATCCAGCGTCAGAGCGCATGTTGTATATTTCTTTTTATTGATTAATGATAAGTGACTTTGGTTATGGTTCCACTCGTATTGTTCATACTTTGTGATCATGAGTTGTATATTCTCTGATTGATACATAATTGCATATATTGGGTTTTATGCTTGTGTGTTCTTTGTGTTTCTTGTATGTGCAGGAGTTCGATCGCAACAAGCGGGAGAATTGTGATTTTCCAGAGCAAGGAAATGAGAGCTCTATCTTCTCCAAAAACGACAACAGCGTTGGACTTAAGGTAGGCCTTTCTCACAATTTGGTCTATTGTAATTAGGAACTTGCACCTTAGCATGACACGATTGTTGCTAGACCCGATCTGGGCCAGTAGAGATCGCCTCTGTCCGCAGAGGGGATTTAACTCTACAAAAAATTGGCGACTCCACTGGGGGGACGTTGATTTGGAGTATTGTCTTGTCTTTTTGGTCGATTCTTGACTTTACTTGCTTGATCAACTCTTTTGGTTGGCTCTTTTCATGTGTTTGGCTTTTGTTTAGCTCCACCATCACTAGTCTATTTCTTGGATTGCTCTTTTTTATTTTTACTTAGTAAACTCGACTGGCGCACTTATTAGCCTGACAGTCACGCCAATTGGTGCATGTTGCCAGTTTATTACCCGCACCAATGTTGTTTTGGCACTAGTTGCAGCCTAACAGTCACGCCAATTCTATAAGGTGCTAGGGTTTTCCTGGGCTTGAGCTTTCTAGGCTTGATTTGTGTTTTTGGTGCCATGTTTTCAACTACCTGAGTGTTCTGGAGCCTTTTTTGACTGAGTGTGACCTTCATCCTCTTGTTGTTTGCCTTCTACCATCGATTTTACATTCTAGCCCTGGGGCATCTGGGTGCTATAGTGTGTCGAGCCTCCCGTGGGAATTTTTGGTTTCTATCTATTCAGTCAACTTTGTGATTGCTTCTCTAGATTTGTTTGGTGGTTATATATCTTTGTTTTGTATTATTTGAGTGATTGGTTTCTTCCTCATTCGAATTCCGCCTTGTCTCATTTTGCGCCTAGATTACATGGTTCATTTGAGTCTTTGGGATTCTCTTGGGTTTGAGGGATTGTTTTGTAAATTTGAGGTCTGATTGTGTGTTTGCATTGAGTGAAACTTTCTTGTTTTTACTCCTTTTCTATCACTTCTCAAATTTCTCGTTTAATTAGTTTTCATTTGTTTAGTGAACTTTGCTCTCAAACACTGAAAATATAAAAAAAAATCTCTTTTGCTCTTGATTAGTTAATGCAAATCGAATCTTTTCTGTGTTATTAGTGATTTATAACTTTGAAAGAAAAGCTTTTTAGTTTTCATTAGCTTGCATTAGAGACATTAGTGATTGTTTTCTGGTCATTTTGTTATTGTATGAAAAGCTCTTAACTCTCTCGTAGTTATATTTCATCGAATGAAATGATATACTGTGGCATGTAGTGTGCATTTAGGAGATTTTGAGACATAACACTTGCTAGGGCCTGAAAATTGAAACATAATTGAAGATTAACATTAAAATTTATTCAATTTACACTAAGGCAACATTGAAACATTAACGAAAAATTTAGAGGTCTAGGTTAGAGATGTGTTCCGGCATCGTTAAACCTAGTAGTTGTTGTTCGCCTCTTGGCTTTAGACAGTGCTAGTACAGACTTGTGCTCCCCGTACCATCGCGTATATAAAGGGAGACCCCACTAGGTTGCTATCCTTTATCCATAGGAAGCCGAGTCTACCGCCCTATACCCGTGATACACCGGACACAGAATTCGGGGAGATTTATTGCATGTACGTTAAGTCCTTGGTTGATTTCTCTTTCATTTTGAAACCAAGGTGTATATTACAGTTCACAGTTATTTGGTACAACCTTTGCCTAGAATTCCTGAGTAGTCATTTTGATCTTGTCTGACTCCTTAAATTTGAAAAGATCACCAAGCACTTGTCCTTTCATTCTTACTTCAAAACTGAAAGAGATAGAGTCACCTTTCATCTGTTTCTCGACTCTTAAAACATGGAATGGTGAGGTTTCTAAGTTTCAATGTGGTAAAATAAATCACCTCCGATCACACGCCCTTTTAGATTTTTCTTATCGGCCTTTTGATTGTGTGCCTTGGAGTTTTAGCCCGTGTGTTTGTTTGATCTTTTCCTCTTGTCATTATTGTCACAATGGTGGAACCCTCAGTTTCGTCTACTGGTAGTCCATATACAGACGATTCATCAGAGGTATCTCAGTCCTTTGGTGAACTTTAGCAGCCTATCGTTTTTGAGTTTCCCAATGGGGGACTGGTTCTATCTGAGCTTCCCTTTGGAGGACCAGTTGAGTTCAATTGGCCCTTATCTGACGCCTGGTTCGGATTCGGAGTAGGGGAATATTTCCCTCCTCTTACATTGGGTTCGCCTTTTCTAGCTGCTGTTATTCCTCTTAGTCCTTGCCGTCTGCTACAAGATCTAGCAGCAGGTTCAGATATGGGCTCATCCAGCCATTATCCTAGAGATGAAATCCCCACGTCTGGTGAATATTACCAGTTGTTTCCCGAAGACAACCCCAAGTTATCTATCATGTCTTCGCTCGGTCCCTCACTTCCAGTGGGATATAGATATTTAAGTTAGATTATGACCGTCGTTGCCTCTATGGGGATGTCAACTCCTTATACAAGGCTGGTTATTCCTTCATTGGGGATGTCTCCAAGGACACCCATCACGTCATCCCCTCAGGTCACCTCAGTACCTGTCAGGCCCACTGTCTGTGTGGCCACATCTACACTCATTGTTACCACTCATTCCGCAAGGACTGCATCCCTTCCCGAAGACGTCTATATAACATCTGCTATTTCGGAGAGAATATCTCCTGAGGAGTATCGATTTTCCCTAAAGTAATCAAACCCCGAGGTCGGTCAATCCTCCCAAGATCCCAACCATCCGTATTTTTCACATTATGCACAAGATGGTACCCCAATTTACATTTTTCCATATCAATACGATAAGTAGGGAAACCCTTTATGTTTGCCCACTCAGAAGGCTTATCTCCATGGTCAAGGTTTTCTGTCTAACCAGACTGGGCAACCCTACAACCCGTAAGGACAACCCTTTCAGGGCCAACCTTCGAGCCAGCCTGGTTATCTTTATCACCCGCAAGGGCAGTCTTTACAAGGCCAACCTTCGGGCTAGCAGGAGTTGTTATATGGTCCGCAAGGATAGTCCTACAACCCTTCAGGTCAACCTATTCAGCCTCACCCTGTGGTCCAACTAGGGAAATCTCAAGGAACCATAGGTCAACCGGGGTACCAACCGGGGCCGTTGTACAGTCTTGGGGGGCAAGTCAAACCTTCTCAACCTATGGTTCAACCTCTGCAACCTCAGTATCCTATTGGTCTGAATTTTGCACAGCCAGGATCATCTTATGGTCCTATTGTAGGTCAAACTGGTTATTAGGCACAACCTAGCCCCATTCCATCACCAGGCCAACCAGTCCATCCGGTACAACCTGGTGTCCCTCATCAGCCAAGTCAACTTGTACAACCTATGCAACCTATTCACCTGGGTCAACCTATTCAACCAGGGCAGCCCGTTCAGCCAGATCAACCTGTCCAACTAGGCTAGCCTGCACATCTTGTCAACCCTGCTCAACAGTCGATTTATTCGATGTCGTAACTGAATCAACCGGTGTGCCCTACTTATCAGTCTTAGCAGGGCCCCACCTATCAGTAGCCCGCTCAACCCCAAGGTGGTTACTATCCTCAAGGTCAATCGTGACCGGTTTACAACCCGCCCCAAGGTTCCCATTATTATCCTCACCAACCAGGCTATACCTATACTCAGCAGCCAAATCCGCATACTGCTCAAACGGAGCCGACATATAATCAGGGTCCATACCACGGTTATCAACCCTCGTACAGTGGTTACCAGCAACCGTATGAAACTATTTATATGGCCTACACCCCCTATAGTTAGAATCCTTCGGGACAGAACCCATGGGGGAAAGGTTATGCTCAACCAGGGTGGAGTACATGTACAGGTCCTTATCGAGGACCTGTCATGCCTTTCAATCCGCAATTTCCGTTCTTTGCTACATTGGAGTTACCGCACGTTTCTAAATTAACCAATGATCCGATTCTTCACAATCCTTATTGGCCTCCGGTTCCTACAAGGTACCTGGCGACTATCCTAAGTTTGAAGGTAAAGCTGGAGAGGACCCCCAAGCTCATGTAATGACCTACCATCTCTGGTGTTCGTCTAACTCTTGGGTGGATGATTCAATTCATCTACGTCTCTTCCAACGCACTCTTATTGGTGCTGTCGTTAAGTGGTATATAGAATTACCCCGTGGCATCTTTCAGGACTTCAATATGTTAGCTATGGCTTTTCTAACTCACTTCCAGTTATCGGTTTGATACGAAGCTGAGACGCATCTCCTGACTTCTTTGAAGCAGGATAAAGCCACCCACATATCCGATCATATTCATGAGTGGTGACGTCATCGTAGACTGATCAAGCTTGATATACCTGATCATCTACTAACTCATTGTCGTTAACAAAATCGCTCAAGATATTGCTATGGGGGCATGTGTGACTGAAGAACAAGCCATCATGCATGCCCAGTACCTGGATCTGGTGTACTCTCAGTCTGGCACGCTTTATGAAATTTTGACTGATGCTCTGCAGCCAGGAACCTCTAAAGCACCACCTACCCCAGTGGTGGATGGCATTATTGGTTCCGTTTCTCAAAATTCTCGAAAATCCTTGAATGGGAAGCAGAAGTCCAATTCTTCCAATAATTCTGCTCTTCCCGCCCCTCTAGATTTTGGAAAAACTGTGGAGGTCAATGTCATTCAGGCTAATCCTACGGAAATGGCCTCCAAAGGAAAGAAGAAGGGCAAAGGAAAATCCAAACCTGACGCCCCAAAACTAGAGTCTTCTAAACCTCGTACTGATGACAGTTCCCAATGTAAACTGAAGTACCCCTGCCTTATTTGTGAAGGATACCATTATACCGAAGATTGTCCTCGACGAGATGAAGCTAGTCAACTTCTGAAAGGCTCCAAAGGGACTCCGATAGTTCTCAAAGAACCGTTCCCGTCTCAACAGACCCAGATGGTTGAACAACCTTCACCATCTGCACCATTTGGGTCCCAAGTCTTTATGATGAATGGTGTTGCACCTGTCTCAATTGCTACGCGTTCGAAGGATTATGCCGGATCACGTCAGGCAGCTGGGAAGGAAGTCGTGGATGGCCCACCTCCCCGACCTGTCTCTGGTCCTTTGGAAATTGAGAAGCCCAATGCTGAACCTATTATGAGGCCACCTTCTAAAGGTGTTCTGCGAAGATCTTCCTACAACCTAAATGCCCATGCCGATCAGCACTAGAGTATTGTTGAGGATTTGGCACAGGTGCCTTCTGCCATGTCTGCATTGGAAGTCCTTCAAAGTTTCCCATTGTAACGGAAAGCTCTGTTGTCTGCGATCGGTGGAATCAATCCTGCCGATTCTAATCTTCTCACCTTCGACCTAGAAAAATTTTCCCCCCGACTTCCACATCAGATTGCTCTTGTTATACAAGTCGGGATCAATGGCTTGAACATCCATAGGGTCGTTGTGGATGAAGGTGCTTCCACCTGTGTCATGTCATCCGCCTACTGGAAGGCCATTCGCTCTCTGGCTCTTTCATCGTCTCCCAATGCCTTAGAGGCATTCGATGGTCAAGAATCAAAACCCCTGGGTGTTCTCAAGAGTTTTCCGATTACGTTACAAGGGAAGACAATCAACGTATAAGTAGAAGTGCTTGATGCCAAGCTTAACTACAATCTTCTTCTCGGAAGCAGTTGGACTCACCCCATGCTATGCGTGCCGTCCACCCTCTTTCAGCTTCTCAAGTTCCCTCATGAGAGAAAAATCATTACTGTGGATTAGTTTTCTTTCTTCACCTCATCCTCTGAGAACAATGTTCCTTATGTGGAACAGATCCCCTATCCCCCTGACAGTGTAGGACCCAATCTCTTCAACGACCCCATTCTCATGGGTATTTTTCCCGCACCACCACCGCACACCGTTCAATTTAATATTGATCTCTAGGTCTGACAACCCATGGATCATCCCTTCGCCTGAACAGGTGACTGATTTTGGAGAATCGATGCCCTTAACTCTAGTAGAGATTAATTACTGTGAATTTTCGCCGCATCCAACCCTCCTCCTCCTCAACATGCTCCTTCGAGCATGGCTTTAGATATCTATTGTCAATCCCCCTGGCTTGGCGTGGTCGACTTGTCTGATCCTCTAAAAGAGATCTTCCCTTCTAACGAAGCCATTTTCAAAACAATGTCTCTTGAGGAGTTGCCTTGGAGCGATGGACATCATTGTTCCTCCTTTATGCCCGGCCTGGGGGCAATGTCCGATTGTCTAGAGCATTTTTCATCTTAGGTTCCTACTCCACCTCTTCAGACACCCATATTGACTCGTGAGGTCCTTTCGGAGGGAAACCTGAGCAAAATTACCCAAACCATTCTGATCGACATCTCCGTCAAACCAGGGATAGTCGAGAACATACATGTGGAAGTGACTTGTTCTCCTAATGAGATACAAGTTTATACCGATATTTTCTGTGAATTCATAGATGTGTTCACTTGGTCCTATGAGGAAATGCCTGCGATTGATCCCAGCATAGTAGTGCACAAGATTCCTACCTATCCCGGTGCGAAACTAGTGCACCAACATCTATGCCCATTGCATCCTCACAAAGCTGCTGCCATTAAAGCAGAAGTTGAAAAAATTCTGAACGTGGGCTTCATTTACCCGATTCCCCTCACGGAATGGGTCTCAAACATTGTCCCTATAGATAAGAAGCAGGGTACTATAAGAGTCTGCATTGATTACCATGATATTAATCGGGCCTGTCCTAAGGAAAATTACTCCGCTCCCTTCATAGATCAAATCATTGACGAATGCACTGGGAGTGATATTTATTCCCTGATGGATGGCTTTTCTAGGTACAATAAGATAAATATTTTACCCGCCGATCAACACAAGACTACATTCATCTGTCCGTGGGGTACCTTTTCTTATAAAAAGCTCCCGTTCGGATTAAAGAACACTGGAGCTACTTTCCAGCATGCTATGTCTTACGCATTCCACGACATATGCCATATTGTTCAGCCTTATCTAGACGATCTGCCAGCTCATTCAGCTCGGCGAGAGGACCATCCCGAACACCTCCACTAGATTTTACTTTGCTGTAGACATTATAATATCCAGCTTAACCCTCATAAATGTGTCTTTTGCATGGATTCTGACCGTCTTTTGGGGTTCATTGTCTCCAAGGAAGAAATTCGCCTTGACCCCCTAAAGGTCAAGGCTATTGTCAATCTCCCATCACCCTAATTGTTACACCAACTGCAGAGTCTGCAGGGAAAAGCTAACTTCCTACAACGCTTCATCCCAAACTACATGGAAGTGGCCAAGGGATTCACATGTCTTTTAAAGCAGGACATTCCCTTTCATTGGGACAAGATTTCTCAGCGATCCTTCGAGAAGCTCAAGACGTTACTCATTAATGCTATATTGATTCGTCCTCCAAACTATCACCATGATTTCACTCTATACTTGGCTGCCGCGTTTAGCACCATAGCTATGGTTCTGGTGCAGGATGACGATGATGGAAATGAACACGTTGTTTATTATCTATCATGAATCTTCTCGACATAGAAATGCATTATGCTCATGTCGAGAAACTGGCATTAGCCGTAGTGCAAGTTGTGCAGTGGTTCTGCCACTACATCCTGCTGCATACAGTAACCACGGTTTCGGATTGCAACCCCATGACGTACATTCTATATCGACAATTGCTGGGGGGAAAGTACTCCAAATGGATCATCATCCTTTAGGAGTTCGATTTAGATTTTACCACTACTAAGTCGACCAAATCACTAGTTTTTACGGATCTCATTTTCTCCCTACCGACAGACTCCACTCCATCTCACTTCGAGGATCATATCCCAGACGAAACAATCTTCCTTATTAGCACTCACGATCCATGGTATGATGACATCATTATGTATCTTCAAACGTCAACGTTCCGGTCTGAGTTGACCAAAGATGCCCAACATCGGATTCGACATCAGTCTCAACCCTACCGCATTGTAGGAGATACCTTATACCGGGTTGGAGTAGATTCGGTGCTCCTCTGGTGATTGACCCTGAAAGAGGCCGAAAGAGTCTTGAATTACTGTCACAGTGGTGCCTGTGGTGGTCACATGTCCATATATGCCACCGCCCAGAATATTCTGCGTGTGGGCTACTTCTGGCCATCGATATTCAAAGAATGTATTGTTGCAATCCGAAAATGTCATTTGTGCCAGGTTTTTCAGCACAAGATGCACATGCCACCCCTCCCTTTGCATCCTGTCATTATCGTAGGCCCTTTTGTGAAATGGGGCATATATTTCATGATGTTTAACCCTCATTTGGCCAGGGGGCATGCATATATAATCGTCGCTATAGACTACTTTACTAAGTGGGCGAAGTGATGCCTACACTAGCCGACGATGGTAAGACAACTGCCAAGTTTATTTTCAACCACATTATTGCACATTTCAGGGTCCCTCAAGCCATTATTATTGATCATGGCACTCATTTTCGAGATTACATGATGGTCGAGCTAACATCAATATTGGGCTTATGACATGACAGCTCAACGCCATATTACCCCCAGGAAAATGGCCAGGTTGAGGCTGTGAACAAATTTTTGGTCACAATGCTTCAATGAAAAATTGGTATTCATAAGTCCAATTGGCATCTCCAATTGTTCTCAGCTCTATGGGCTTATCAAACGTCTACAAAGAGTGCTACCAGATTCACACCATTCCAATTGGTGTATGGTCTGGAAGCAACTCTTCCGGTTGAATGCGAAATTCCTTCCCTAAAATTGGATGTGGAACTTTTTCCCGACACTTCTTCAGAAGAAGAGCGTCTCTTGTATTTGGAACGGCTGGATGAAACCTGCCGCTTGGCTTCCTTAGTCATTGAAGCATAGAAGAAGCGGGTCAAAGCTCACTTTGATCAATCAGTTTCTCCGCGTTCCTTTGTCGAAGGGGACCTCGTCCTCTTATACGACCCAGCGCACAACAAAATTGGAGTAGGCAAGTTCTAACCCATGTGGCATGGGCCCTATATAGTTAAACGAGTATTGAAAAATGGGGCTTATGAGCTTATTGATTACGAAGTTGTTCTGTTGACGCAGCCTAGGAACGGGTTGTACCTTAAAAAATACTACGCTTGAGTTATTTTTGGTGTGGTGTCTATACATAGGTGTGTATATTAATTTGTGTGCATGTGTGGTGTGGTGTGCAATTTAAGCATATTTCTGCTGATCGGGTCTTCCTGATTGTGAAGATGTCCATTACTCCGTTTGTTGGTTTCGCGGATGATGCCTCCTGCAGTACCACGAATCTGTCCTCGGCATCATGGGTAATCTATGATCCTATTGGTGAGTTGGTCAACCTGCAAGGTGTGTGTCTGGGGCCTGCTACAAATAATATCGCAGAATATAGTGCCGTGTTGGAATTATTAACTGAGGTTGTGGACCTCGGTATTCGTGAATTACTTGTATATCTGGACTCACAACTAGTAGTATTACAACTTAATGGTCATTATTCAGTCAAAATTTCTTTCGTTTGCTGGAAAGAAATTTTGATTATATCACATATCAACACATACCCAAACATATGAATACATTAACAGATGGAGTAGCTAATATGGTTCTAGATAGACATTTGCGCAACTTATAAAAAACATCATCACATGTAAAAAATATCCATCCAAATATATATATCTATATATATATATGTCGATAGTTTGCAGTTTGTGTACATCACATAAAGTTAAAAAATATACATGTCTGTCTAATAATAGATGGAGACAACATGTCTCTCAAAAAATATGCATATGAAAACCATAGATGGATAATTAGCGTGGTGCTCGTGGTAACATGCCACCGTGCGCACCAATCGCCTCAGCAGTTGATGGAGGCGACTAGGCACCCCGACAGTGTGTCGCTGGTAAGCCAACGGGACATCTGCCCGCCGAGCATAGTCCGGGATTCCCCAGGTGATACCCTCCAGGTTATGCATCAGCTTGCTCCCTTCGCTGCCCTCAGCTTGAGGGTCATATGCGAGAGGGGTCCTACGTGCAATGGGCGACATGCCCGCGGGCCTCTCTAGGCCAACATTTGCATACACATAGAATCATTTTTAGAATAGGCATGTATCATAAAAAAAAAAAAAAATCATAAATACATAAAAAATTAGAAAGATTCATACCCAGCTCCTTGTCCCAGTCCTCCCCCTCTGGGAGCGAAAGATCTGGGTCTCCAGTGAAATCGGTCCCAGCATAGGGCCAATCCTCAACTATGATCAATTGACGCCATAACCATGCAAAGAAATCGTGTGAAGCACTACGTGGAGTGCTAGATCACGGACAGTGTGGATGTATACTTTCCCACTCCCCAATCCTGTTTGTGCCCCTGGGCACACTCTCACCATTACCTACTCAATTTTCTCTCCATAGGGTCTACTACCTATCATGATTGGCACTGGGCCTTTGTGCGACAGTCCGGTTATGAAATATACATCAAAAACTTCAAGTTCTAGCACTTGGTCCCAGAATTTAAACACTTCCTTGTTCTCATCCCATATGCTAACCAAGTACTGTAATAGCTCAGGTTGAGCTCGTAAGCATGGCATGAGGAAAAATTTCTTGAGACCACAGTCCCGGAGTGCATTCATGAAAGCTTCATTTTGCATGACCATTTCGTCCTCTTCTCCATGTTCCCTCTCCTTCCATTCAATCACCACTATGCTTGGATATCTGCACCAACATGGTAAAAAATGCCTTATTAGATCTCTGTTACACTTAAAAAATAAATTTAGTGGCTCACATTTTGGAAAATTAAGACGGAAAATTGCGTTGCACCATTGGCGCGACCCCTTTGTAAGCAAGAGCCAATTGGCACAGGTCCGTGCCCGATACCCGCGCCAATTGGCCAAGCCCTAAATTTTCAAAGGGTTCCCCCAGAGATCAAATACATAATGGAAATCTACAAAAAATGGATCAAAACAGAGCTTAAGGGAATGCCTCTTACCTGGAATGGACGAGAACCCGGACGATGTACTGGATTGGTTGCTATCACCGGCACAAGTTCGCACACCAAAAGATCATTGTTGCTCTCCAAATGAGGTAAAAAGTAAAAGTGAAAATGTTTTACTATTTTTGGCATTTTATAACTTTTTCAAAGTCAAATTAGGTTTTGAAAGTTATTTTTGCCAAATATCTGGTCATATGTCCTTGAAAATGGATTTTACACTTTCTTTTATGTGCAACAACAGGTTTTTTCGCAGCTTTGACGATGATGCGAGTTGTATTTTATACTTTTTCGGACTCGATAAAAACACGAAAAAGTCATTTTGGAGTCATATTTCAGCTCTTTTCTGACTCTCTAAACATGAAAAGATTTTCGAGTCACTTGTCGTTTTGATCTCATTAAATTGGTTACGAAACGACATCTAAATAGTATATGTTTACCCATTTTTCGGGCTGGGATAGATTATTCACGAAAAGGGAATACCCTAGCCTATCACAACTAGGAGGTTTTCTCAGATAGTTTTCTACCTTTTCGGATTTGAGGAACTATTTAAGAAAAGGGACCATCGGAGTTTACTTTTCTGCTATCTTTTCAAACTCTTTAAACATGAAAAGATGCTGAGTTCTCCCTTTGTCAGGCTTGTTAAACCCTGATGACATTGGATTCAGTCGCAATGACGATATTCGAGTTCCTCCTTCCTAGGGCTCGTTAAATGTACTAGGATGGATTCGTCCGAAGGACAGACTTATATTACAAGCATATGCTATCCCCTTCAAGCTTGTTTTCAAAAATAATTGGGGTACTCACCAAAAATGGTGGGGAAAATGGAACTAGTATCATCGTCATGTCGGCAGTATGTCACTCTTGAACATGGCACTTGTCTGCATTCGTGTCAGGTTGGGGACATCTCATATCGTTTTCTGCTTGCCTCCACGGGTTTGGGTAATCCCTTTTGACCTCTCATCTGCTCTTTGCCTTGTCATCATGACCTCATATCCTTTGATGTCAAATACTACCAAATCCAATGTTGTGCCGCCGATATTTTCAAGAGAAGTTGACCTCTGCAAAGTTTCAACCTTCCTTTGATTCTCATCTGATCCTGATTCACAAACATTATTCCTCTGTCTCACGTCGATGTTGTGGGAAACACTATGGCCCAAATTCGATCAAGGTCACTTCCTGTCGACTTCAGCTCATTATCTAGGAAGCTGATCTAGAGACTCCCTTCTGGTACCTTGGAGCCTGCATGCCTCAATGGTAGGTTCTTCGCGTTTGACATGAGGTTTTCATCATTGACCTCTGATCGAGTGATTCTACGGGTATTTGATGTCAACTCACTGTTCACATTCCATGGATTTTACCTATAGTACCTTGAGGACCATTGTCACTATTGGTGGTACCTCTCGCGTCTGTTAACAGCTTTCATCATTGGCTGGTAATCAGGCAATGTTCTTGCATGTTTGACATCAGCTCACTTATTCACATGCTTGAACTTGTACTTTGTTTGGGTCGAGATGGAGCACAAGACCCTGGGTTTTGTTTGTTAGAATCCAGGCTGCGATTTTGTGGATTATTATAATTGGTTACATGACTCATTCATTGGATGGTTGTGACCATACCTAAGTCTATTTATCGATCCTTACTGGATGGCTGTGTCCATGCCTTGGATCTTCATTATTGTATGCTCTATTATGGATGGCTGCACCCATACCACATATATCATGTATTTGAGATATCAATTGTACTTGTCTTCGCAGATTTTCCAACGGCAGTGTTTTCAGTTGGACACGTTCTCGTAAAGCATTTCACCCCTCTTTCTCTCGGGCCTCATGCTTTAGGGGGCATTTGTTACACACAAATTTGTCACTGTCCCTGCAATCCCCTGTCCCGCACATTGGAGGGCTTATTTCATGACCTGTGAGTAGTGACATGACCTGAAACCACTTTCATGGCATCCCCCTGGACAAGGAAAATCATTCCCCTGAAGACAATTCCTTGTGAAAAAACCTATAAATATCCCTTTTGGCCTTGGCGCGACTAGCCAGTTCAGCCCTCGCGCCAATTGGGGAAATCCTCCAAAGAGGGCATGCCAGCTGGCACACTGTCCCAGTGTTGTACCCGTGCCAGGCTTATTATGGAGTGTTTTTTAAAAATAAATGGCAGAAGTTTGACTCCAACCAATTCCTTAATTGGTCTCTAAATTGAGTTGGGAGGTTTGGCTCCGGATCTCCATGTAGAGGAAGTGGTTTTCCACCTCTCATGGAAGCTTCCTTGAGGATAGGGCCAATCCCATGATTATAGGGATCCCAACTCCCCTTCCACCATCTATATAAGCTTTCCATTTTCCTTTTGCAAGCTAGCCTTCAAGAGCCCTCAATAGCCTAGAGAATGCTGAAATAGCCTTGATAGTCCTCATAGAGCCAAATCAGTAGCAAGGAGATTATTTTCAAGACAACCAAAGAGAGAGGCTTATCCCATTCCCGACGAGCTTTATCGAGACGTACTCCGCTGTCGACCCACTGAAGGAAGATCCAACGTCAGAGCACAGGTTGTATCTTTCTTTGTATTGATTAATGATAAGCAACTTTGGTTATGGTTCCACTCCTATTGTTCATACTTTATGATCATGATTTGTATATTCTCTGACTGATACATAATTGCATATATTGGGTTTTACGCTTGTGTGTTTGTCATGTTTCTTGTATGTGTAGGTGTTCGATCGCGACAAGCGAGAGAATTTTGATCTACCAGAGCAAGGAAATGGGAGCGCTTTCTTCTCTGAAAATGAAAACAACGTTGGAATTAAGGTAGGCATTTCTCGCAATTTGGTCTATTGTAATTAGGAACTTGTGCCTTAGCATGACACGATTGTTGCTAGACCCGATTTGGGCTAGTAGGGATCGCCTCTGTCCACAGAGGGGATTTACCTCTACAACAACAACGAAGCTACTTGAATCATCATCATGGGAAGTAAGTTTCACATGCACGTCGTCATAGGGGGTGACAAAAGAACAAGTAAATGGAGGATCCATCGATGTTGAGCCCAAGGGGATCGCTGAAGGGAGATCAGAAGAAACAGAAGGGGAAGGCCCAGGGGGGTCTTCCACCAAGGATCTCATAGATGATGACAGGTAGTGGAAAGTGGCTGAAGACTCTGTCATTTCGACATATAGAGGGGGAATTTATATGGGAGTGGATGTGTCCTTTGGTTCTGCTGAAGCAAAACACGCAAATAAGGGAGTGGTGTACTCGCTGCGATTGGCCTCGAATTGGTGAACTGCCGCTAGAGAGGTGGGGAAGCACTAGAAAATTTGGCCCAATTTCCGACGACAACTTCATCGCTATTTCGACACATAGTTGTCGCAAGAGTGACAGTTTGAGGACAGAAAAAACGTGGTTTGTCATAACGTCACAATTCCGACGCCTTGACAAAGTGTCACAATACCGACACCTTTTCCATCGCTTCCAAACAAGCGTCTCTCTTCCGACGTTTACCAAACCATCACTCTTTCGATGTTTGTATAGTGTCGCAATTCCGACGAAATGTGGTCCAACGTTTTGAATGTCTCTCTTCCGATGTCTTTATACTGTCGATCCTCCAACGTTTCCAAACTGTCGCGATTCCGACGCCCTACAAAAATGTCAGAAGACCGATGCATTGCAAAAGTGTCAAAAGACCGACGCCTTCCAGAAACGTCGCAATACCGAAACCAGGAAGTATTGTCGCAATTCCAACGAAATGTGGTCCGACGTTTTGATCGTCGCTCTTCTGACGTCTTTATAATATCACTCTTCCGATGTTTCTAAACTGTCACAATTCCAACGCTGTACAAAAGTGTCGCAAGACCGACGGTTTCCAGAAGCATCCACGCTTTCCAAATGCGTCACAATACTGATGCTAAGAAGAAATGTCACAATATCGAAGGACGTCGCAAGACCGATGAAAGTGGAAATCATTCAAAATTTCAGACGACCAATGCTTACGAAGCGTCGGTATACCGACGCTGGGTTCAATTTTAAAAAAAAAAATGAGACTTTAAAACAGGACAGTAAATCTCCAATATTTGTTATGAATTGTGGGCGTTCCAATTTTTATGAACATAATTCGATTGTGAAATATTAATACCTCCGTTGAACCTTAGTTAGGACAACAATAGTCGACGTATATATGCGTGGGGCCTAGCACTAGCGGCCTTTCCACATCCAACGGTGGATAATATGTCGCTCTGTCCTTGACGATCCAATGATCCAACTAGATATCATGCGAGTTAGTTTCACGATCGTTAACTCGCGATGAGAGTGGGTTTTCAAAACCGCTCAAGGCCACGTGTTGGCCTATGACATTGATCGCGTCCAAATGGGGAATACCGCTTACCGTACAAAGGCGGTGCGATATGCCGGAAACCCGTATTTACTGTGCGGTCCTCAAGGTTCTGAATACTCTTATTCCAGGTTCCGTCTGCTTACTAATGGCTTACTACCATTGAACTCTGCCTCGTTGTTCATCCTTCATGTGGCAATACCAAACGAACTCGGGCACGACCATTTCGAGGAGACACGATGCATTACATATGCCACAGTTTATGTCTTATGGTTTCGACAAGGTTAGTATTGATTCTGCAAATCGATACACCGATCCTTGGTTCATTCAATCGCCTACACATTCACAACACTCATTACGAGGTTTTACCTAGCTCACGGAGGTTCGAGCACAACATTTCCTTGCTCTACCACAAGCGCATCAGAATGTCATTAACCTAATTCACCCTCTGTTCACACAACTGATTATAGAGAAATTCCCCAACTGTTTGACACAGTTATCTGTGGAATTCACCAATTCTCATAAGTCCTCAGTCATTAGCTCGTGTTCCACCGAGAACTCAACCAGTCTATATGCACATAACCTCATCACAGGGTTTCTTAATTACCATGGGATTTCAATTATCTTTCACCAGGATGCGTACATATATTCACACACAGAAAACTTACTCAATCAACGCACATATAATACTAACATATTCCTTATATAAATGAAATTTCTTACAGTCTCCTGGTCCTCGGCCAGATCTTCGATACAATGGCCTCCTCTTCCCTATGCAGCTCTATGTAGTTCTCTTTGCAGGTATTCTATGCAGGTCTATCGACTATGTCACGAAGGTTTATTTTTATATCAATTACAATGAATCAATTCAAATTTATTGATGACTCACAAACTCTTCAAATTCCTAACTCTGAGACTAACGCTCTGATAGACAGAGACGAACTCCTAGAATTAGCTTAACTTCTGAAACTGACTATCTCTTCAGGTGCCCATTAATCATTCGAGCAGTTACATTTTCTTTAAAAATGAACTAAATTAGCTCAACTATGGATAATTTCATAGGGAAATAAAACATGAGACCCCCCTTTACATTTATTTATGTACAAAAGTTGTCTTGGGCCTAATGCCCCCGCATCAGATAACATAGTGAGGGGCTAAATTTCTAGAGCTTCCATGCATCTGTAACATCTTCAGAGCATTTTCATGTGGTTTAGCTACCCTTGTCACTCAAATTGATAGTATATTAAAGATGACATATGTTTTCAGCGTAACAAGAGCCATTTCAGGTTTCATTGGAAACATTATTTAGAAAACACAGTTTGTGCAATCAATCTTCATACCGAAGTAGCATATATTCAATTTCACAATGACCTAATGTCATCATGTACTCAACAAGTCAATTGTTGCAGTGTCATACAACCTCAAGCCTCAAACATCTTTAAAAGTGAGCATTTCAGGTCCGATTTAGAACAAACCTGTTAGAGATTTTACTGAAATCAAGTTACATTCTAATGCTCATTTAATATAGAGATTAAGATTCTGAATCTATGATGTTACTATTGTTGCTAGTATTTTTATTGTACTTGTGCCATACCCAACTCCACTAATAGTAACAACAATGTTGAATCCTGATCAGTCTCCATCCATGGGATTTTAATGGCCCTTAGATGTGAGATTCACATGCCAAATTGAATCATTTCATAGAATGACTCCACTGCATATTACTACCTTTCAGCTATGGCTGAGTATCAATTTTACCAATTTGGCCAGCACTTGAATATAATCCTAATTACATCAAATTTCAAAATTTGAGTCTAACCCTAAGTGCATAAAATTTTGCAAAACCCACTTACACAACAAAGTCTAGGAGGGGTTAATATGCCTATGAAGTATTTAAAAATTATTGAGGGCTAAGAATAGTTGGACTTTTCCAACTAACCAAACTCACTTTTGACCACTTCTAGTAACTTTAGCCTGTAGATGCTCTCATAAAAAGAAAGCAGGTGGTCCAATAAAATGAAGGGGACTGGTTGCGTGTTTCATTCCGTTTTTTTGTCAGTTGAAAGCTTTCTAAGAAGAATAAATCTATTGAAGCATGAAACTGATTTTGTTGCTGCCCCAACTACCACTGATATACATCACAATGTGTCATAGTTTACTGTAAGCCTCTATTGAGAGTGGGCAATACTAAATCCAAGTAATTCCCCTCATCCCTTAAAAGACACCTCTAAATATAACTAGAAATTTCAAATATTTAGTAAAGGAAAAGTACAAAGATATAACAGATCTGTGTTGAGCCAAAAACCTGTGCATTCACAACAAAACTGGGATGGACAAAACTTAAAAACAATTATGGACTTTGACCAAAAATCGTCTTATGCATACAAAATGAAAGAAGCATTGGCATACTACTATGTTTAAAAATTTAATAATAGGCAGAGTGAGTCTCCAGGAAACACAGTTTCATGTGGAGACCCTAGATCCTTGTACCCACAATATCTAGTGACTTATAAAATGATTGCCAAAACAATGTCTTTGCTATGCATGTAAGAACACCACCTGTATAATGAGGGAGATGTAATATTGTCTAAGAAGCAGATTTATACAGAGTGGTCCAAGATTGTGTATTTATGGAAGATACAAATGATTTTGGCATGAAACATGTATCCAAGATTTCAATGTGCCTTATTTCAGAGCCCATTGATGATTTACTATGAAACCTAAACTTTTAAAACAAACACATTGAAATCACAGGATCTCCATCACAAATATCATAAATATTAACTATATTTTGGGCACTGGAAGTAGATACCATAAGAGGCCCACATGGCCTGTACCACCAATGTTGATTCTCTGGCACAACATTTGCAAAGCCAAAATTTCTCCCCGAGACATCCCTCTCTGCCAAAACTGGAGAGATGGTACTGGAAGTTGAAGTGAAGGCCTCTAATTTAGTATGGAATTCCATAATTTATTTATTATAAAAGTCCCATGAACAGAAACCTGAGTCCAATGTACAACCTGCAGATGCTGCCACAACATATTTACCAGAGCGACCATCTGAACCAGCTGCTCTGATCAACCAACAATCACCCCACATGTTTGTGGTAAGCCCATATGGAGCTTTATATTCAGCCTTCTCCTGGAGATTGGAAAAAAATAATACTGAGTATTACTCATACATCAACTGCCCTTTATGTTAAGGGAAAATTTAAAGAGTACATAAATATTCTTGAAATCCCAATCATAGTTTCTAGAAAATTTAAACAGTTTTTGAAATGAACTACATCCTATTTAAACTACATAAAATATTTAGGCAAATCATTTTTTTAAATATAAATTGGTGAATTTGATTTCAAATATAGAAATTTAAACCATGAGAATAATCTAACCCCTAGGATTTTCGCTATTTCTAATAGAAAATCCCAAAATGTATAAATTATAACACCCATAAACCCCAAAATTAAGTACAATAATTAAAACCTCCACACCTCTGAATTTGATATATCGTGAAAAGAGCAGCATCCATCATCATGGGAAAGAAAAACCAATTCTCCTTCTGATACAAACTTTCCTGTAGTAGTTGTCTTATGGCTGAGTTGATTCAATCGATCACAGGAAACCTCTTCAGTTTCTTCAATATTGCCAAAATGCTCTGGCTTGTTTTCCTAATCATCATCAAAGTCCATATTTTCATCACATTGAATTAGTTGGGGTTCATTACGATCAGGTCCAGTGCCTATTGCAGAGCTCCGAACATCCAATCCAATATTGGAACTGCCATACCCATTCCCATTAGAGATTGTAAATCTTGCTTCTAGCTTTAATTCGGTAAGTTTAGGAGCACTAGAACTGGATTCAGTTGATTTAGACTTGGTATAGTTGTCCTCTGATTTGTATTTCGATACAACACTATACTTGTGCTTCAACGCAAACAAAAATTTTGCAGCAATGGGATCTTCATCTATGGGGCTTATGGATCTGCCCTTAAAAACATCCCGAATATATGATTCATTTTCATTCAACTGATCATGCAAATCCACCCTCGTCTTCAGCACAACAAGCTGAACTGAAGGCCAGTTTTTCAACAATTTATGGTGGGGGTAAAGCCTGTCTTCTAGATCTTCACTATTTAAGCGTTTAATTGGTTTTTTTAGAGACCTGACCATAGAATCAAATGAATCCTACGAATCCTACGAAATAATAAACAATAGTAAGGAAATTATTTATTGGTTTGAAATAATAAACAACATGCCACAAACCCACATAATTAGTAAATTATGTAAAGACAATAATTCCTACATATTAAAATATAAAGTTATAACATACCAGCTCATACTCGAACATAACATCTGTATCAATAATATTCTTATGTATCTTCTTGATCTTCATCAAACTGTTCGACATCTATATCAACATTTGATTCAGAAACAGTGTTGAAATGATCGACCATGTCATCATCATCATCAATTATTTCATTTTCAATAATATCCTCATCGACATCATCATCAATAATTTTTGCCTCATCTCCTATGCTTGGTTCATCTTCTAAGATATCTTCTTCGTCTGTCAATGCATCTTCCTGCTCATCTACCACTACATCATATTCTTCTTGATCAATATCATCTTCTTCCTCTACAGTATACTCTACTAGCCTTCCTCTTGGATCATATCTAATAGCAAATGACCATTCGTTCTCACCTAGAACCTCTGAGTAAAAGACTTGTTCACATTGTCTTGGAAAAACATAGTGATCTTTCCTGCTTCAAACTATGATGTTTTGACCATTGGAAATCCAGTGTCATTTTGAATAAGTGTTCTATCATCATCACGTACATTCATTCGTAGCCTATACCATTTGACGTCGAACAAAACTATTTTTAAGGAATTAAAGTCACACTCAACTATATCATCTAAGAACCCATAATATCTATTTTTAGATTCTCGAAGATGTCTTTCACTCCTAGAGGAAACATTAGTGACCTAGAATACTGCAGTTATCCCACTATTAGAATTTTTCCTATTATCATTCAACTGTTTAATGCGAAATTTATGACCATTTCACCACATAGCCTTGTGGTGTTTCAACTGCAATATGCCAAACATGAAAAATATGCATTCTCAATTAATAATTAATCATATAATTTACACAACATGAAAATTAACTAAAAAATCAAACTTGTTGTCACATTATAAATATAGTATAAAATAAGTAATGAATAAAATAGGTGAATTAATTTCTTACCTTTCTATCTTTCAAACCATATGCTAAATCGATTTCCCTGTCCATAATGTTTCCATCTCCACTATGATACGCTTCTCTAATCAATTCAGACAGTATTTTCCATGATAACCTACCGTTGTTATGTGCTTTACATGTTTCAATCCGTTCACTCATCCACTCAAGATTGTTTGCAATGTATAAAAGTAGTGCCTCATAATCTTGAGCACCTGAATAAAAAAACAATAGTTCACCAATATTAATAAATATTACTTATAACCATGGTAAATTATATTAATTAATAAACTATGAAAGAATAAGACCTAAATGAATATACTGATCATATACATGATGTAAAAAAATGAAACATTTTATGTATTATACATAATAAATCTTTTACCTCTCACTTTCTTCATTCTACCTTTTCCCAACAGGTGCTCCACTTAAAAATTTTTGATGGATTTCAAATCTCAAATGCAATCCACCGCCTTCATGGCTGGCACAGCTAGTATAGGAATATACTGACTAATATACACCATGTATTCATATACCACATATCCCTCCACCATATAACCCTTAGGTCGTGCTCTTTGTATAACCAAAGCCTTGAAGGATTTCAGGTGCCTCTCGACCATCCACATTGACCTTGTGTGTATTGGTCCACACATTTCAATCTCCTCAACTTGGTGTATCAAGTAGTGTTCTTGTGCATTGAAAAATATTTGAGGTAGATGCTTTTTCATTTCACACATTGGCCGAGGAATTTCTCTCTTCCAATACTTTATTTCATCTTGATGTATTTCTTTCAATGACAACCATCTGCAAATCATTACGCAAGGTTATTTCAATGAAACATAATATATATTTCATTACAAGTAAATTAATACATCATTTCATCAAGTACGAAAAGAAATTGTAGCAATTAGATTTTTCATATAAATAAAAACTACTTACCTCATGTATTTACTAAGACCATATATAACGTGTTTGACGTTGTTTTCGAAGTCGTTTGGGAGAGATACAGGTAGAACATACTATAACAATAAAAAATAAATCTTTATTTGTTTCCAAATTAAACAGAAAAAAGGAAAATTTAAAATATGTATTCAAGCAATAACATAAAAAAATGTATACCAAAAAAATTACCTTAACAAAGGTATGCTAATCATGTGTTTTCACCCCACTGAAGTCACCTTTCTTCGTTAATATATTATTTATGTTTGAAGCAAAACCCGTTGGAAATTTAATTCTTCTAATGACCTCTTTTACATCATTGCTTTGTTGTTCTGTTAATGACCATGGAATATTATTATAATTTTGACCTCCATTGTTATTTGATCTGTCGATCACACTTTTCATTGCATCATTCGATTTCTCAATGTCAGCACAAATTTTGTCAATTTTATCTCTATCATGTGCACCATCTATGGTTTGCCATAAAATTTCTGTCACATTCTTCCCGACATGCATTGTATCAAAAAAATGAGCTATTTTTAGGTCCTCATAGTAGGGCAACCTTGCGAATTGAGAAGGATAACATTTCATTCCAGGTGGAAGTGCAATATTAGTACCTTCACCGCGACGTTGACCTTGATATTATTGAATAAAATAAATCGGAACAATATTAATTATAAAATACAATAAAATAAATTCATTAGTTAAAAAAAAAATTCCAAACATTACATAAACAAATAATATATATATATATATATATATATATATATATATACACAAATTACGTACTAGCTACTTGACGATTATTAATTCTGTTATATTCCAACATCCACAACTGAGGTGTCATTCTTCGTGGTTTTAATCCAGTTTCTTCTTTATCATTGAAAAGATGTTTTTCAGTAGTATGATACTTATGGTTCCTAGGGAGGAAGTGGCTAAACTCATCAAACACCATCTTTCTTAACTCTGAAGAATGAAGATACTTCATCTTAGGGCCACAAACTAGACATGCAAATCTACCCTTTGTTTGAAGACCTGCAATAGATGGATCAATAAAAATTAATATACTATGAGATCATTTTTAAAACATGCAATATGGTATATCTAATTTAGATAATTATGTATTATATTAAAGTGCAATGAAATATTACATACCACAAACATGTGTTAGTCCCGGGGCATCATGAATTGTCCATACAAGCATTCCACGACATTGAAATCTCTTCTGCTTGATTGGTTTAGTGATGTCATACATAGTGATGCCATGCCATAACTGTATTAGCTCATCGATAAGAGGCTCAATATATACATTCATACTTTGGCCTGGTACTTACCTAATTGTTCAAAATTACGGTACATAATAATTACTACCATGATATATGTATATATAAGTAAGTAAATAAATAAAATATATATTTATGCAAACAATGAGAGAAATGAAAATGTTACATTAAAAGAAATAATGTATCAAATACCTTGAATAATCATAGTCAACATTATGTGCTCCCTCTTTATTGACATCCAAGGAGGAATTCTATTGTTGATAACGAAAATAGGCCACACTGAGTAAGTAGATCTAAGCTCTTCGAATGGATTAACACCATCAACTGCCAATGAAAGCCTGACATTACGAGGTTCATTTTTAAAATCTACATATTTTTCCTCGATTTCTCTAAATGTAGAACCATCTGTAGGCATTCAAAGAACACCATCTCCACTTCTATTCTTTGAATGGTAATCCATAAACTGTGCTATGCTGTTACACCTGAACATTTGCTGCAAACGTGGAATTATGGGAATATGACGAAGAACCTTTTGAGGCACCTTTTTGGTTAGTTGATCTGTTCGATATCTACTGGTACCACACTTCAGACATTCTGTTTTCAACGCATGTTCTCCGTAATATATAATATGATCTTTAGGACATGCATCTATAGTGTTATATTCCATTCCAAAGTGTTTCATAATAGCACGTAGATCTCGATATGTTCGAGGTAAAGTATTTGGCGATGGTAACAAATATTCACCCAACAATCTACAACAGAAACAAAAATTAGTGTCTTGTAAAGATTATTAATCATATATATATATATATATATATATATATATATATATATATATATATATATATATATATAATAGTTATTAAAACCGGAACCGGTGACCGGATCGGTGGAGCTAATGAACCGGGTTTCGAACCGGAACCGGTCTAACTGGTAGTGGTCAAATCTCAATGAACCAATTTTAAAAAAAATACATTAAATAAGTCCAAGCCAATAAAGACAAAATATGAAAATTTTTCTCATTTATATACCATGCAAAGGTGAATATATCAAAATGGCACCAAATGCAATACATATCATCGAAAAATACATAAGCAAACTTATTGAAGTAATGTATCAGGTTTCTCTTATATTATTCACTATGTTTTATTACTGAGTTAATATCATAATATACAATCTGTCCCTGCTCAGATTTGTTGTCAATTCATTGTATCAGCCTTAAAGACAATTCTGGGTTCAGTATATATATATATATATATATCAGACCAGCATTTTGAAGATCTTGTATTCTTCATTATCTATGTTTGCTTGGCAATAAATTTCTAGAAAAACATCTACAACACTTAGAGGTATTGAATTGGTTTATGAAACCCACTATTAGTGCTATTTGTAACAAGTTGAGAGAGCATTACAACTTCAACAATCTGCTCACAATGTGTTTGAAGAAATTTATCACTGAAAAGATTCATTAAAACCCAGAAAACTCAGTGGCCAGTTTAGTGCATTTCCAAGCGGGAATTTTCTAGTGGTCAATTTATTATTGCCAGTCACATTTTCATTAGGTTGTATGTTTTTGTCCCTTGAGTGGCGTCAGACCATTTGCATCAGTCTTGATGCCATGATCAAATTGCTTGTATGCTGTGTGAAAGGTTTTGTATTTATGCTGCTGCTATGTGTGAGCAGAGAGAGAGGATCTGACAGTTCCTAGCTGAGTGTGAAATAAGGTTGCTGCTGATTGTTTTGAGAACAAAAATTGTCATCAAGTACACTTGATGAATTGCATGCTACCAAGGATTTTATGCTAGCCATCCTTGTATTTATCAGTCATCATGTGTATTGTTGCTACTATAAGGTGTTGAGTATGAGTTATTAGACAAGTTTGTTGCTAGTATAATAGAGGAATTTGCAGCTCATGGAGGAGACACTGAGGAATTTGCAACTCATGGAGGAGCACCTAACCGGCCGGTTAAGTACGGAACTGACCGGTTTATGCATAAACTGGTCGGTTCCTTACTTAACCGGCCGGTTAGGTCCGGTTACCGGCCAAAACAGGTGAGAATAGGCTATTGACCAGGTTGCAAGGCCGGTTCCAACCGGCAGCCGTCCTGACCGGCCGGTTTTGATAACTATGATATATATATATATATATATATATATATATATATATATATATAAGTTATTATTTTACACATTTATTACAACTAAAAAAAGGGAAAATAATCAACATTTACATATATGTGATCATATATACATATTGCATACCTTAGGAGTTGTGTCATACATCTGTTCGAAAAATTATTCATAACCTTTAAGTTCACCAACAACAATGTAGTAGAGAGAAGAGTTGCATTTGAGTGTTCAAAAAGTCATTCACTTGACCTTTCAATCAAAGGTACATCATAAATACCGTCACTGCTATCTCCACCATCATCATCTGACTCACCATACAAGTCTTGGAGAATTTGATTTGTCCCATCATTAATGTGAACTGTCTCATTACTATCATCATGATCTACCTCCATGGGATCATTAAAATTACCTTCATCATTCGCTTCATGTTCTTCACCTTGTACAACATCATTTCCAATACTAATATTTGTTGCAATATTCTCTTGTACTGGTGCAACATCATCTAATCTACTACTATTTAGCTGTGGAAGCTGGTTGATCATCTGCAAAAAGTTGGGGGGAAACTGTGCCTTTATGAAAATTACAAACATTAATAATTAAACATTAGTGCGCATATAAAAAATATTAAAATAATATAAAATTTTACGATATAATCAAAATGAAGAGAGATAATTAATTACCATGGGACGATAGTCATTCAATCCACCATCAATGTGCCCATATTTCCTACAATGCACTGTTGTTGTTGCTATTAAAACTCTAACATTATTTCTCATACAACATTTTTTACAAGGGAAATAAACTCTGCCATCACCCCTTTCACCCTTTTGAATTTTTATTCCAGCTCCAATGTTTTCTTCCATTGATGCAAATTATCCTATAAAGAAAACAATAAATCTCTCTCAATGGTGTAGAAAACCCAAGACTTGTTGAACTCAATGGGAGCTCAATATATAAGAAAAAAGAAAATAAAAGTGGGCATTTTACAAATTGTGAGCTTTTTACAAAATGTGGGCTTTTTACAAAATTGTGGGCTTTTTACAAATTGTGGGCTTTTTACAAAATTGTGGGCTTTTTACAAAATTGTGGGCTTTTTACAAAATTGTGGGCTTTTTGAAAATTGTGGGATTTTTTTTATTCTTAATGCATTTTCTGTAGAATACTAAACATATTTGTCCAAAATTTGAGATGCAAACTGTAGTCTCTACTAGATTTGGAAAATTGGAGTTTTATAAAAGATAAACTGTGAATAGAATTGTACCACTATGATAAGAAGCTGTCAGAAGCATTCCTTCTGCTTCAAAAACGTGGAACTACCTTAAGAATGCTTATGGTTGATATAAATATTAGAGCATGGAAGTTAAATGTAGTAGTTATGATAAAATACTGAATAACATCTTGAGAGTGCTCTTCAAATATTGTAAGAATGCACCAAATTAAAGTTGTACCATTACTAAAGATAAATGGCCAAAATAGTCAATTTTGATATCGTGAAGTTATGTCTTTCTCAGTAGCAAACTGGGGATAGGATGGAAAATATGAGAGAACTAAGTTCCAAGGACTAAAAAACCAAGGCCAACATAGTTCTTCCTTGAATCAGAGACAAAAAAAAGCTTCCCAAAAAAGTGTTTGAGAGCACCCATTGAAGCTCCTATATATAGCAGAGTCAACATTTTCCTATTGAACAAGTTTGTATAGTCAAATCCATAGCAAGATCAGATAGCCATGATCCTAAATGAGAACCAGAGCCAAAGCTAAGACAGATTCACGTTTAGCAGAACAAGACAGCCATAGCAAAGGATCTGACCACAGAACCAGATCATGAGAGATAGCAAGATTCTTGCTTCCACTGTGGAAATGTAGAAACTGTGCAAGGGCTTTGCTTCCAGCAGATTTCATTGTGACAGTAATTGCTATGGTGTTGTAAGCGCTCATTAGTAGAATCTTAAAGCCATTCTGGAATTCTTTTAACCTGGAGAGGGTTTTCTGTGGTTATAAATCCTCATGTTCAAATTCCATTGTGGATTGGTTATGTTTGATATTATGTTTTTTCAGTCCTCAGTTGAATTTTCGCACAGAAAATTATCAGTCTAAAGCGGAGCAATTTTGCGATGTTTCTTTTGCTTCCTATTGTGAAGTATTTCGCTTAGAACTCTACTCGTTGTAACAGAGGTCTTGGGCATAGAACAGGGGACTTGGGTTTTTTGGAATCAAACTTCAGGTTAAGATGCTCATCTGAAGAATGGCATAGTGAGCCTTAGCATGGAGTTGGGAGTACCAATTTGAAGTGCAGGTAGGGCATTGTACAATAGACCAGTTAGATTTCTGGACCCTAATACAAAAGTTTCTTCTTCTTTCAAAACATGTTTCTCCTTTTCTGTAACCAATGTGGATCCTGTTCTTGTTTCAATTGGGGATGGATGAGCATTTTTTATTGCTCCAGATGATCACACTTTGGGTAGCCCTAGAGGCTATTCGGGGGTGATGATTCCAATAGGTCTCAATGAATTGTTTCCCTCGCTAGGGAATACTATTGCAGTGGAATTTGATACTATTTTGGATGTTGAATTCCACGATCCTAATGGAAACCAATACCTTCATCTCTAGTAACTATTCACAAAAGAGGGTGCCATAGTAATTCATGCGTGCAAAGAGGGTGAATTGAAGGCATTGCAATAGGAGGTGTTGTTGTTGTTGCATTGGCCACTAGATTGTTTGTCTGGTTCTGTTACAAGTGCAGAGTATTGAAAAGGACAGACAAATTTAGTTCAGATATTGTGAAATTGCCTCAGAAATTCACCTACAAAGAGCTCAGCAATGCTATGAAATAATTTTTTTGAATGTGATTGATAATCGATAATTGAAAGTAAGGGTAATCCCCTTGTGAAACCCAAATTTCTGAGCATTTTCTAAAACCTGATGACGAAGTCATTGTAATGAACAAGCGCCTAGGTCCATACTACGTCCAAATCTACCAAGCACCAAGATCTATAAAAAAAATCCACAGTATCTGCGAACTAAGAAGAAGAGGCAGAAAATGTATTCTTCTTACCTGTTCGAATAGTGGTTGGGGTTTACCACGTCAAAAATTTGACAGAGCCCATGTAGCATTTCTTATCATTGAAATTCTGGCAGTATCATTCAACTGGGCAAGCACCTGCCTTGGAGCTCCATGACTGAGGGCAAGATCCCTAAATGTTGCAGAGTCTCCAGAAATATTTCCAAAAGCCCAAACAGCCTTACACGAACACTATTTGAACTCAAAGTTGGGTAGTAGTTTTTTAAATCAAATTCCAAAATTACAGACGTATAAAGATAGTTGGGAAGAATAATTTTATGCCTCTAAAATGAACGTGCTACCTGTTCTTGAACATTATCATTCCAAGAGGTAATAAGTTCCACAAATATAGGCAGTGCCCCATAATCAATCACAACCTTTGTATTCTCATATGCTCCAAAAAAACCCAAATAGGGTCAACCCTACTATAGGAGGAAGGACCTAGAGTAAGAACTTACCATTTTGCAAGAACTAAGGGCGAATGCTGTTCTGCAAGAGTTGAGGGCGAATGTTGAGGGCAAATGTTGTTCTGCAAGAGCTGAGGGTGAATGCGCGCTTGATATCAGACGTTAATGTAGTTTTTTAAAAAATCATTTTTATGTAGCGCGCATTTGATTTTTAGCATTTCAAATCATTTTTATTTACATTTATTTTTGCATTTCTAATACAAGTGACAAAAAAATTTCTAAAAGAGGTTGAAATTTTTACTAGAATAGCCATGAAAGACTAATTAAAATGGCTTAAAATGCAAGTGGAACTTCAAAATAAATGTAATTGAAGGTTCTCTCCACTAAATTTTTGCAAAAGTGCTTACATTATTTAAGTTATCTAGGATATTTTTTTGTATTACACAATCAAAATTAAATAATGAAATAGTTGGGTAGTCTTATTGTTTCAATTTAGAAAACAATTTTCAAATGGTGATGAAGTTTCATGTGATGATTAACTGACAATATTCTCCTTTCCCATCCTTGAAAAACTATACAAGGTTCCTTGTTGCCACATGAAACCCTAACTCATGTAGTAGCATAGGACCAGTCCTCCATTTTGCACATATTTGACGACTAGAATTTGCGGATTCCCGTTTTCCGTGAGGTGCTAGGAAGGATAGAAGACTTAATTTTGATGTTTGAAATTTTTTCAAAAATGTTCTTACGCCCTTTAATTTCCACTTACCAATAATTTTGCAACACTAGTCCTCTTCACAATTTCAAGGCTGTACTCAAAAAGTAAGGAAAGTTACTTTTTTGGCTCACTCAATGATCCAGGTGGATACTGGTGGCCACCCGCCTATTCCACTTGGGGCCCCACCATTGTCTCTTTCAGTTTTTTAGTTTCAGCAAAACTTACTAATTTTAGCAGTTTTTTGGGTCCTAAACAACCGAAACCATTTTGAGGCCCTAAACGACGTTTTTTGGGCATCGCTCCTCCAGCGATTATCATTCCATATCATTTAGTTTTGGAATGATATTCATGGAAAAATTTTTATTCCTCGGATAGATCTTTCTAATGATGTATCATTTGCGTCAAACGGAGATAGTATGCCAAAGTTACATCCCTGGGAAGTTGAAACACCAATTTACCCAAATGGGGCCCATAGTTTTGGCACTTCATCTCCTAGGGTTAGGTTTTTGGATGTTTAGGGTTCTCCATTGTTTCTAAATAATAAATAGGCCCTCGAGCCTCATTGTAACTCAGTTCAGAGGCCTGTAGCTGCCACATCTCTCCTCAGAGATAGCTACCAGCGCCCTAGCTAGTTTTATTTCCATTCTGTCTGTAAGCAAATTTCAGTTCTTTGATATTAATAAAATGAAGTGTTATTTACGTTGCATCTCTGCATTTATGGTTATTTTTTTATTCTATTACGTTCTTGCATAAATCCGGATCAGTGGTATCAGAGCGGTCTGCTTTTTCTCGATCCTTCTTTGCATGTCCCCAACAAGGTTGGGGTATAAGGAGTTAGGGCTCGATCTGGTGGAACCTTTTCAAGATCAGCCTCGCAAACCCTAATGGACGCCCATGGGGGATGAAAAGAAATATAAGGGAGCAGGAGATCCTATAAAAATATTGCTCGAGGAGGCCGTCGAAAAACAAAGGAACGCAATGATGGATAACTTTTCCCAGATCCTTCAACGGCTGCCCAACGGTGGCACATCTGCATCTAGCAGCCACTCTGGAGGTGCGACTCCTTTTAAGGTACAAGTAAATTTTGACATTCCCATATTTGAGGGTCAAATAGATGTAGATGCCGTAGATAGATGGTTGAATCTATTAGATGGATATTTCTCGGTTCATGACTTTTCCAATAGGGAGAAGATTATTTTTGCACTCCTCAAAGTTGCCCCCCATGTCAAGGACTGGTGGGAAACCCACTGTGAGAAAAAGGACGAGACAAAACCCTCTCTATTCTCGGCCATAACCACTTGGAATTATTTTTGAGACACTGTCAAGGAACAATACTATCCTGTGGGGAGCTATGAGGACAAGTACATACAATGGACCATGCTGCGGCAACAAAGGGATCAAGATGTGCATGAGCTGACGAATCTGTTCCATACCCTGCGCACCAAGTTGGGTATCAAAGATTCAGAGAAACATCTGGTGCTAAAGTATCGCATTTTTCTGCATAGATAGCATTCAGGAGGAAATGGAGCTCCTCGACATCTCCTTGCTTGGTACGGCATACCGGTATGCTGCCAAGATTGAGCAGAAATTCAAATAGAAGAATCGAGACTTTGGATCTGCAAATCAAAAACAAGGGAAAGGTGCTCCCAAACCATAGAACAAAGGACAGAGCCAAGGCATGATGACTCAAGACAACCTATCAAAGCCACAAGCAAAGAAAAACACCGCAAAGCCAAAGAAGGACACGGGAAAGTGGTGTGAGTTCCATAAGAGCTCCACTCACAACACAAGTGAGTGTCGGGCCAAGCAGTCACTGGTGGCTGAGATGTGGGCTTCTAAGTCAAATGCATGCTCTGACTCTAAATAAGAACCTGAAATGGGGAATGACAAAGGGAAACAGATTATTGAAGCGGAGCCCAATGCCACTGTTTCCACTACAAAGATCCAGAAGGAGGAACCAGAAGATCCAGAGGAGGAGGAACGTCTCTTCGATCCACTCCTATATGTGGGTAAAGGGCTCCCCGGTACAGTTCATTTTCGACAATGGGAGCCAAAAGAACCTCATTTCGGTAGATGCCGTGAAGCGGTTGGGCTTGCCGACCACAGCTCATCCACATCCATACACCATCGGGTGGATTCACCAAGGACGAGATCTCCGCGTCAGACAGCAGTGCCACCTTCCCTATAGCATCAAGCCCTTCACGGATGAGGTATTATGCGACGTTGATCCTATTGATGTTTCTGATGTATTATTAGGAAAACCATACTTGTGGAAGCGTCATGCGGTGTATGAGTCTCGGCCTCATGCTGTTATTGTTACTTTGGGAAATAAGTTGTACAGGATACCAGAGGTACCACCTCCTGCCACTATCTCTTTGGTTACTGTAAAACAATGCAGTAAGCTCATTTCCCAAACCAGGAAATTCGTTTTCCTGATGATCCACCCCCAGGTCAAGAAGAAGATTGTGGCCACGACCTCCAGACAAGGCTCCTCTGCACGACAACAACAAATGGATAAGGTTGTGGAGGAGTACGAGGACATTTTCACCTCACCCATAGGGGTTCCTCTACACTTTCAGGTCAAGCACCCGATTGATCTGACCCTAGGTGTGCCACTACCCAATGGACCGATCTATCGGCGCTCTGTTCTAGATAACGATGAAATCAAGAGGCAGATTCAGGAGCTGTTGCAGAAGGGTCACATCCGACCAAGTTCATCGCCCTGTGGGAGCCCGATAATTTATTATTTTGAAATCATAGCTCTAAATTATCTCTTATTCTGTGAGCAATGTAATCTAATAATTGTAAGCAGATTCATTAAAAAAATTCAAACTGATTTTAGCATGAATGATGACAATTTATATATTAATTGGTTTTTAAGAGTATTTGTATTATGTAGGAGCACTGGAAAGAAAAATCAAGACTTCATTTTCTGTTTTCCTTATTTTATTGGGTTGAACTAGAGAAAATTGAATATGAATAGTGAGTTAATTGTAAGATCAATGGGCCAAGGCCATACATCAACATTGACCACAGTGGGGAAGTATAAAATCATGGATATTCATTCAAGTATAGTTATTAATGTAAGATCAAAGTTAACTCTTAGCTTCACTAAAGAAATAGAAGGAAAAGATCTAGCATCAACTGAAACTCACGTGAAAAAGTAGTGAAAAATGTACAATCATCCAATGGAGAGGTAATCTATAATTATCCAGTAAGACTCTTGGCTATGCCTTGAGACTAAACTAATTCTCAATATTTTTGAATAATCATCCATTGGAATTAGTAGGAAAACCATAGTAAATCATTGTCCAATGGCCATGCAAAAATATATAAAAAATAATATTTGTTGGTTGTCTTTCAATACGTGGACCATGATGGGGCCACTGAGAAGGTGGGGTTGTCTTTTTAATCATGGAAGTGAGGTTTAGTAGATTGATAGTCAAGTTACCTTTCCCTATAAATTTTCTCGATCAAGTTATTCATTCATTGAACTTTGATTCATTCCTACTGTTTTGATACATAATCCAATTCAGTTGAGTCTTGAGTCTTCATTGAGAATGGCATTCATAGGTTGTCAAGAAAGAGGTTATCATGCAAATGCACTCTTCTTTTCTTGGTATCTTTGTAACTATGTTCATCCCGAGTTCTATATTTTTAAATTATCATAATAGTTCATGATTATTAGGCTTTTATTTTGTCTTTTAAGAATTTTAATTTAATTATTATTAATCATTAAATTTAAAAAAATATATATATACATATATATATAGCTATTATAGTTATTAAACTTTCAATAGAATTATTAAACTTTCAATGGTACATCAACTTTCATACATGAGAAAATAGATACTGACAAATGGTACATCATGGCCTGATTAATTTCGCTCAGCAATTTCAAATGGTATAACATTTAGTCAACAGTAATCATTAATTTTTGCACAGAGAGACTAATTTCTCTAGAAGCCTAAGATTTCTTTGGCTTGTTATTCTTATAACTACATAGACATAATTAATAGAGAGATTGAGGACAGAAAAAAATCTAGCGCTTAGTCTCCACTACTCAACATGATTTTGTGAGAAATAATACATAGATTGATTTCTCTGAGTGCCTTAGCGTTCTTTGGCTCATTTTTTTAATCACAAAAACAATAAAAAATGCACTGAGGATTTGTTCTTAGTCCGATTATGCAATTTTTATAAGAAACATTATGAAATATTAATAATAAACATAATTTTATTGCAATTTAGGGAAAGCTCGTTCATGTTTTTTTCTTTATATTGGAAGCTTACTTGATGTTTGAAGTAATTTTTAGTAGATCATAGCATATATTGAGGAAATATTAGTTTGACAAGAATCAGTTGTTTCTCTTGAAACTTTAGGTATTAAAAGTCCATGACACAGATATATCACACTCCAAAATCCAAAGAAAATGGAAGAGCATTCAATTTTTTTAATCAAAATTTTATTGGTGAAGGGTTAATTTATTACGAGAACGTCATTAATGAAGTGAAAAATTATAAACGTAACATTTATTGACTAGAAAAATAATGACCAAAACGTCAAAAAAATTTGTGTGGCAGGTAAAGAGAAATCCAAATTCCAACCCTGCCTGCCACTTCTTGGTGACTGGAGGTTATTCACTTTTCATTTACAGCTTACCAGGTTTCTCATGTTACCAATATTTTCACATAGCTCACTTTTAGGTGACTAATTATTGTACTTCTTTTTTATAAAGAACAATTGGTAGATAATTGTATATATTATTTGAAATCTATAACAAATCCAGGCAACAAAATTACAACAAATAGAAAATTATGCAAAAAATTCACCAGGGCACTACTAATGTGTGGATACCCTATCATTTCTTAGATCCTCATAGCTTACCAACACCTACTATATTGGTATACACATAATATGGCATTTACCTGAAGTATTTCATATGTATATAGAAGTAAATAAGTTGTATGACAATTGTTATGGCAGATATAAGATGTGTATTATAGTTTATATTTCAATTTTTCTTAAGTAGCATGCATGTGCGGTCCATATAGTGATTACAATTACCAAATATATTTCAGTGAAGATGTGAAGATGACCTCTCATTACGTCCTAATTACTTAAAGCATCATTAATTATCTTTCCAAATGAATAAAATATGTTAACAAATTAGTAAAAACTAGGAAAACAAATCATGCTTTAAAAAAATATGGCACAATGAGTCACACTCTGAGATTTATTTAATTACTCATCAAGTGTCGTTGCAGCATATATATGATCACCATTACCATATAAATGGGAAATGTGACCATCATTTTGGTTTCACCAATGACATTCCACATCATGAGCATTGTTTAGGGTTGATTGTGTTGATTTTTTTTTAACAAATCATTTATACATTTGATGGAAATTATAGACATAATTTATAATCACATTACAAGATCATGATGTATGGATATTCCTTATCATTTCTTAGATTCTCACAACTTACCAACACCTAATAGATTGATATACACATCATATAGAATTTACCCCTAGAATTCCATATGTATCCTAAAACAAATTAGTTGTATGGCAATTGTTATGGTGCATATATGATGTGTATTATAGTTTATCTTATAATTTTGTTGAAGTAGCATACAACAATTTACATAGTGATATGAGAACCACTCTCTAGAGTATACATCGATTTTGTACACATGGATTTTCAGTTTCTTTTTAAGATATATCATTGGTGATGCTCACATGATTATATAATGAACAATTAAGTTGAACTATGAAATTATTCCTCACAACACACACACACATATTGATGAATTAATATTTTTTCTCATATAATTTTTTTAATCTATTTTGAAAAAAAATAAAAAAATTATATATAATTATTTCTAAGAAGAACAAGAGATATTTCCTTACCATATCTTCGTAAAACATATAATAGCGACGTTTAGAGGCAGCCGTCGCAATAGCGATGCTTTGGGGCATAGTGTCGCAATTGCAACGTCTTCCTCCAAATATCGCAATTGCGACACTTTGTCTAAGTGTCGGTATTGTGACACTTTTCTCTAAATTTCGGTATAGCGACGGTTTCCCAAGATCAATGGCCCAAAGTGAACCCAATAACTTACCTTTTCCCCGCACCTTTCCTTTTGATCGTGGCTGTTTGCTCGTTGAATCCAGATCCGACGGTGCTAATACATTTTCGCACTCATAAAGTAATTGTTTGATGTTTTGGCAAAGCCATGTGAAATGGGTGGTTTTTCCAAAGCACCCGCGCTTATGTGTTGCCACCACGTTGTATCGCGTTCGAAAAGCTAGTTTCCGCTTACCACCATTTACCCTCATGAATACCACTGGTGGTATTCCATAAACCTCACCCGTTTAACCCGAGTTTAATGTCATTTAACTATGGTTATACCATCGTTTAATACATTAAAATTATATTTTTCATTCAAATTTTCACCTTTTCGCATTAAACCTGTAAAAACATTGCAGAACTGTTTTTCCTCAAAATCATGTTGTTTGAACCCTGAGAGACTTTGCAGAGCCATTTTCAACCTACCAGTACCATTTTTCGATGCCCATTGCCCTGAATTTCCATTACAAAGTACTAAATTGTCCTCTACGAAGACATTTTCAAAAAATTGAAGACTGAGCACCTCTGCAACGTCTTCAACCGAATTCTGCTGGTTCTCCGGGTACTTTTCTTCGAACTTGCCCTCTGAGATTTCAAAATTCCTGTCGATTTCAAATAATTACCAAAGTTACTGCAAAAAAGTGTCCATTTTTCAGGGGAAACTCTGTCAAAATTTCCATGGAATCCCTAATTTCCCTTTCTTGTAGTTTTTTCCATACCCTGGTCCGTTTTGTTGTTGAAATCGATTTTAAATACATGTTCTGAGCTTTAAATTCCTTTCATTTCCTAAAAAACCTGCTCAGAAACCCCATTTTCAGTAGAAATTCGCCAAGAAACCCCTGTTTCTCGTAAAGGAACTTAGCAAACCATTTAAGCTTGATTTTTTCATATTAAAAATGACCAAGAAATAGGTAACCCCCAAGAATGGAGGCCCAAAATCTCAAAAGAAGTCTTCTGCAAAGATTCCTCAGCCTTTGTCCTTCAAAATCGACAAACCAACTCCTGCACTCATGGCTGATTCTACAGATGTGGTCAGACTAGTCCAGCCTCCAGTCATTTCTCCAAAGAACAGCCCTTTAGTTGATCTAGACTATAGAATGCTAGACCCTAATGTAGAATTTAACCTGCTTGATGTCTATAATTGGTGCTATGGAAAATCAGTGGAAAAGGGTGACAAAGATATTCCAATTTGGGAATCCAATCTGCCTAGATATATTGTCCCTCTCACTCATTCTGTTCCTGACTTTATCAGATTATGCCAAGCCTATTATATGCCAGAACAAAGGTGTATTGTAAACAAAGAAAAAGACATCCTGTTTTACATCACTAAAGAGTCGATAAATTCCATGCTGCAAATGAATCATGACCCCAATTCTGCTTCCCTATCAATAGAAGATTTGCCCCAAATATATCTTGACTTGGATTTCAATACTAGATTCAAAATATACAAGACTTTTTGTGCAAATCAAGTTGATATTCCTAAGTTAAATCCTCCTTTCGACACCGTTGATTTCCCAGATGAAACTAGACAGATTGTCTCAATGCTCTCCTTCATACTAGGATACACCAGTGATGAATTCACTGATGTGGCTATCCTAGGTTTTCTGTCAACTCTAATCCCTATTCAATCACCATCCATTTAGTTCAATTTTGCTAGATTTATTGCTGAAAGTATGCATTATCAGTTATCCAGATTAACAGAAGAAGGATTTTTCATATACTCCTCTTATCTACTCCACCTCTTCCTATATTATCAAACATACAAGTTTCCAATTGCATGTCAGAAAGTGGATGCAGAAGGAAAAGTTCTATCAGTAGTATTTTGGTCATCTATTCTAAGGAAATGGAACAGAGAGTATAGTTTTACAGATTTCAATGACTCATTTATAGCCCCTGCTATGTATCTCTTGGAAAAAGAGGAGATTCCTAGGATCAATGATGAGACAAGAAGAATTCTGCAGTTATCAAAGAGCTACAAAACTGCAGATTGGTATTTATATAAAAATCATACAGAAATCAGAGTGTATGGCTCATCCCTGGCCCCATATAAGTTACCCATATTTCTTAATACAAGAATATTTGCTTTAGAATATCTGAGACAACTATTGAATGTAGATGAATTCAACTTCATAGCTTCCAAGAAAAAGACCCAATTTAAGCTGAAAAATCAAATTGGGCCATTAATTGTGAATAATAGAGAAGATGCCAATGAGATAAATGTAAAAATTAATGAGTATAAGTTCCCATTTAGTTTTACATGGAAGTATGACCCACAAGGTATTTTGAGTGCAATAAGGGTAAAATCTAAGTTGCTTGTTTACTTGCATGATCCTAGGCCCCATATTGAAAGATATGTAAATAAAATTGAATGGGAGCCAAACACCCTATCTGATGATGATTCACAGGAAGTACAGGTAATACAGGTAGACAGTGGCAAAGGCAAACAGATTGAACAGACACAGGTGGCTTCTACAAGAAAAGATACTAATAATGTACATAAAAAAGATAGAGAAGGAGATAGTTTCATAGCTGAGACTATTGAGGACATAAAATTCAGAACTCCTTATAGTAAAAGAAGCAAGTCAACAGAAGAAGAAAAGGATAAGGCTGTAAATATTGATATATATTATGAAGCAACAAGAATAGTCACTCAAACATTAAAAGAGCTTCAAAATGTAAAAATTGGAACACAACAAAAAGATACAGTCATGAAGGAAAAATAGGCTACTGTAGATTTGCCTCCTTCTTCTCAGGAAACTGACAATACAGAGTCAAAGATTCAAATTAGATTTAGACAGATTAAAGAGAAGAATGAAGAGATCAAGAATCAAGCTCATTCTAGATTTCTTAAGGAAAATCCTGGAAACAAAGACAAGTTTCTTTCAACATTTGATTATTCATCCAATAAATTGGTAATGTCATTTTTGAAGCTTACAGTGGCTGAGCCAAAATCAGTGGCAGATTATTCCAAAACAGATTTTGAAGTGGATGTAGATGCCATTCATGAATTAGATCAAATTGAATTTCATAGGAGCAATACTGAAATGCTATATTCCAAAATTGTCAGTAGAACTATGAAATCAATTAGGCTTGAGAAAACAGTGCTCAACCTCCAAAATAAAATTAAGTTGGACAAAGCCTCACTATATGCTAATAATTTAAGAATAAAAGCACTAGAAGATATAGTGCTTGAATCAGGGGGTGACCTAGCCAACATTGAAGGGGAAAAAGTCTTAATTAAATAGAAAAATTAGGATATAGCAGCTCTTAGAAAATAGTTGAAGTTGCCTCAGAGTGAAAACTCTCAAGCAAAATAAATTCTACAGCAAAAAACATAGAATGATGATTTAAAGCAGCTTTTACATCAAATGACAGATAAGATAAAAACAATGGAAATTCAAATATAAGCTCTAATGAAAGAGAATGAATAACTAAGAAAAGCACAACCAATGGTCATTCCTACAGTGATCCCCACTGTAAACACTGCTATACCATCTACTTTGGTAGAACACTTGGCACCGAAAGGAGTACTGGAAACTGCAGTGCCAATTACTTCTCTAATCTCTGCCTCTTCTTCTTCATCCTCACAGAGGAGCACACTACAAGACCAAGATAAAAAGATTCTTAGTTTTAAAGGCATTATTAAAAATTTAGAAAATTCCAAAAATGATGCCTTGATTACTTCTAAAGGACATGAGCAAAGGCCCGATCAACTACAAGAATAGGTAAAGATTCTGCAAGCACAAGAAAATCTTACAGATCAAGTGGCCTATATAAAATATCATTTATGGACCAAACTTATTGAAGGCATTCAATCTCAATGGCCTTCAATTCGGATAATTTATGAAGAGAGGAAGTTACTTCAAGTTGCTAGTGCAGAGATTGACAAGACTAAGAGGGAAATTGACAATAAACCAGCCCAAGCAATCCAACTCATAGATTTTTTAAATATTAAAACCAGGGAAGAGTTGGAAGAATTGAAAATTGTTGATAGAACAAAAACCATTCTTCAAATAAAAAAGGTCCTGAACAAAAGAAACATAATGAGTAATCTAGAGGACCGGTGTAAAGACATGAATGTACCCATCTCAATATTTTTAGCCAAGTACAAAACATTGTTAGAAGCAGGTTTGCCTGATATTCACGCATTGAATGACAAGTTAATGCCTCATAAAGATTATGATCTAAAAATCAGAAATCATGCAAAAGAGCAAGCCAGACAACCACCGCCTCAAGGATCACCAACAGGCAAAATACTTCTTCAGTATTTTGAAAATATGTTCTTTTTAGATAATTAGATCATGCATATGTTCACTATCAAGCCTAACTTTGCCAAGTATACAGAGGCAGATGAAAGTTATAGAAAATTGAAGACTATGAAGATCCCCTCTGCAGAAAAGTGGCAATAATTCACAGATCTGTTGTGAATTTAATGGATAAAAAATAGGAAATTCACTTGGAAATTAATTTTTTACTGTTACATCAACTGGTAAAAATACAGGGTTAAAGTGCGCAACAACAATCAGTTCAAATTAGAATAATCAGTTCTATTTTTTCTTGTAAAAAGGTAACAACTTACAAACCGTTTTGCAGTTGTCCCTCTTTTTAAGTTTTCTTTCCTATTTTTTATTAAAAAATTATCTCAATTCCTGAGATATTTTGTAAACAGTTTTTTGTATAAATACTTCACAATTCGAAGTATTCAGTGTGAATAAAATTTCTCAAGACAACTATAGTCTTATTTTCTGGTTATATTGAAGTTGGTGAGTCAATTAGTGAAAGCAGCAGACTGGAAAGAGATCAGAGACATCATAGCTAAGGATTCTCGTGGTGACAAGATAATTCTCATTTCTTTCCTTGTTTTCAGTGTATTTCTTTAAAGTTTACATTCATTCATATTATGTTTTTCTAGTCTATAATGATCAACTAAGGAAAAATTAAACAGGATTAGTGATAATAAGCTCCCTATTTCGAAACTTGTTGGCATTTTAATTTTTTCTACTTTGTTTGTGCTCTCTACTTGGCCATTGGCTTGTGGGTGATATGGAGTTGTAATCTTGTGTTGAATGTGGTAGTTTTGCAATGTTTCAGCTAATTTATTACCTACAAATTGTGGTCCTCCATCTGTGATTATGTCCCTTGGGAGACCATAGCGCACAAAGATTTGGAAAAGAAAATGTACTACAGAGTCCTCTGCAGCTTTTGAAAGTACCTCTGCTTCGACCAACTTAGTGACATATTCGGTTGCAACTAGGATGTATGTTTTTTGGTTTGAGGGAGGACTAATAGGGCCAAAAAAATCAAGTGCCCAGTGTTCAAATGGTTCAATCACTAGTTGAGGGTTCGAAGGCATTTCATCAGACTGCCCAGGGCGTCCTGCCCTTTGGCAGCTATCACAGGCCTGCACGAATTTTTTGGCATCCTTAAATATGGTAGGCCAGTAATAGCCTGTTCGTAAAACCTTATGGGCAGTTCTACGGTTCCTAGTTAGATCCCCTTCTTCAATATTCTTATCTGTAGCTTAAGGATTCTTAAGTGCCCTTTTGCTCAGATTCCATCCACTCCATCAAATCAAGCCTATACATATCCTTAGAAGGTCACCTATCTTGCCCTTAGCACATTTGCATCTCTGAGCCTTATTTCTTAGTTCTGCTTGCCTAGAGAGTTGACTCCATTGCCCAATATTCTGGTAGATCCTTCTGGTTTACCTTGAAATCTCTTTATTCCCACCAATATTTTAAAATCAAACCCAAATGCACAATCATAGCTAGCCTAATATCTGTTACTAAAACAAAGCTAAATCATACGAAGATATCCCTCTCTGGAGTTCAAGAAGGCTAGATCTTGAATTCCCAAAGAGGTTCTTGGTTACCCCTGGTGTTCTTAACTACAAAAATCCCTATCCCACAACTTGAGAATTACTAGGGTGATAACAGGCCTTGGGGGTATTATGATCCTTGGAGGAAACTCCCACAGCTAGAAGAGTTGACATAGAAAATTGGATCGAGTACAAAAGTGTGGCAGGTGGGTTTTACCCTGCACCAATTGTTATGGTGCATATATGATGTGTATTACAGTTTATCTTATATTTTTGTTGAAGTAGCATACAACAACTTACATAGTGATATGAGAACCACTCTCTAGATTATACATCGATTTTGTACACATGGCTTTTCAGTTGCTTTTTAAGATATATCATTGGTGATGATCACATGATTATATAATGAATCATTAAGTTTAACTATGAAATTATTCCTCACAACACACACACACACATATTGATGAATTAATAATTTTTCTCATATAATTTTTTTAATCTATTTTGAAAAAAAATAAAAATTATATATAATTATTTCTAAGAAGAACAAGAGAGAATTCCTTACCATATCTTCGTAAAACATATAATAGCAAGAAAATCAATCTATTGAAATTTCATTTCCAAACATATTCATGGAGTAAAATGAAGATTAAAAGGAGATATTCATGGATTTACCTATAACATCGCCTCATAATTAAGAATGTAAATGTACAATATTGACGATACATAGGTTAGGAGAAAACTGATATATTGAAATTTCATTTCCAAACATATTCATGGAGTAAAATGAGGATTAAAAAGAGATATTTATGAATTTACTTATAACATCACCTCATAAAAGTGTAAATGTACAATATTGATAATATTTATTTATATATGATAAATAATAAACCTTTATCTCACATGTATCATATAATATTATAAACAAACAATTGCACCGAGGGTGCAATACTCAAAACTTTTAAACTGTCTAATGTATATGTACCTATTTAAAGTATTCGGGGCCCACATTACAAATGCCCAAAGTGAAATATTTGCGCATATTTTATATATGAGACAATGGTTTAAATAACTATCGAGTGGTGAAAAAAAACTTATAACAAAATATTAATAAAACTATATCATACGTCCAGACTTCAAAAAAAATAAACCCGATTTCAAACACAAATTCGCGTTCCAAAATAGCCTGCTGATGTCACCCTAATTTGTGACGCAAAAAATTCATAGGATATTCCATATAAAAATTCGGGTCCATTTTTTGGCTTTGCGTACGGAAGAAAACTGTGACGCGAAAGTCAAATTAATTCCGCCCTATAATGTTTCGGGTCTAGAATTCCACAATGCAGATGGGCCAAAAAATAACGCGATCAAATCGCTTGCTTCCACATGGATGGATGATTTGGTCTGTGGTCTGTGGAACCAAGTTCTTCTGAATTAAAATCTCCCACGTTTACTATTAAATTGCTATGTTTCAAAAACAATACAACGCTCTGTTTTTAAGTGTGCAGGGACTGTGATTTCAAAACCAAAATTGACTGTTCATCAGTTTTAGAAAGCGACTGTTTGACAGATCCATTCAAACAGATTTAGAAAGCAGCCAGAGGATGGGGTAGTTGAAATTAATATTTCAACATCCCTCATTCACTAAGAATACCCTCCTTGGTCCCTTCTTCGCCGGACTATGATTTTTTCATCAACAGTCGTGAACCCAATGTCCGTTTCTTCACCAGGCATCTTCATAACAGTCTTGTTTCCAGATGATTGCGAGTCTTTCTCGACAACATAGAATTGCAGGCTGGAAAATCCATACCTTCACAAATCAAAGACGTAATTAAAGGAGCCTCTTTCATTATTACTATTTTCTCTCCAAATTATGCGCAATCGCAAAGGTGCCTCCATGAACTACTCCTCGCACTACTCTGTAAGACGACCATATTTTCAAAGGCATATAAATTTCGTTTATTGCATATAACTGTCGTTATACCGACAGTAGCCAGAGCATCACTATTGGGACCGATTCCTCCAAACGTCGCAATTGCGACACTTAGACATTGTGTCGCAAACAAAGCGCCGTTATTGTGACGAATGCTTCCAAACGTCGCAATTACGACACTTAGACATTGTGTCACAATTGTGACATTTGGAAGCAGCCATCGCAATAGCGACGCTTTGGGGCATAGTGTCGCAATTGCGACGTCTTCCTCCAAACGTCGCAATTGCAACACTTTTTCTAAGTGTTGGTATTGCAACACTTTTCTCTAGACGTCGGTATGGCGACGGTTTCAGGCGGGATTGAAAAAATTTGGGGAAATTTCCAACATTTGGTCAAAAGTGTCGGAACCAGGTGTCAGAATTTCCGCCAAATGTACTAGTGAAGTCCTCGAGGTGGGGACAGAGGTAAGTATAGTGGCCATTGAAATCACACAAAGCGTAGGGGTGAGTTGTGCACAAAGACATGAGTTTCAGGGTTGAATCAAGTATAGTTACATATACCTCTAGGATATCAGACTCCAGAAACGCTTCGTTAACCATGGGCTTGAGATGAGGCAATTCAGGAAAATTATGGGTGGTATGACTGATAACATCACACAAAGCACATGGAGGTGGACGCTTTGGAGGTTGAGGAGGAGCATGGCTTATCAGGCTAGCCTTGTCTTTAGGTGCCTTCTTGCGAGCTTTTCCCCCTTTACCTGAAGTTTTCGCAACAAGAGGAGGTTCCTGTTGAGGTGGCTGAGGCACGATAGTAGCAGGAGGAGTCATGGGGACCAGTTGAACCAGGGTCAAAGAAATATAAGGTTTGGGTTGACTAGGCAGGGTAGCCTTTCCTGCGTTATAACGCTCTTGTTCTGTTATGTGTATGCGTTACCCTGGCAGAAATAGGTTTAATTTAGGTCTTTGTACTTCTTCCATATTTGTCTTCCCCTCTGAGCTGATGAGGAGGTATTTTGACCTGTAACAGTGAGATGACTCCAATATGGTTAAGGCCTAGAGGAACCGTTCCAAGAGGATAAAGAGGCTCATGGATACCAGTTGTAGGTGAAGGGCTAGGAGGAGGGGGTCCAGAAGGGTGAATCAAAGGGCTAGGAATAGGCTGCGGAGGGCAAGGCTGTTGACTAGACGAAGCAGGCCTCTTGAGGGAGTGAGAAGATAGCATCATGCAAAAATTTGATGAGTTGGGATCAGAGACAAGAGGAGGAAGACTAGGGAATGTACCAAGCAAAGAGGAGTCTTTGTAGACTCCAAGTGAGACATTGGTCAAAGGATTGACATTTTTCTTATTGGCCACTGAAGAGATGATGGACTAGGGGAGGTCTGAGACTTCGGTTCGTAATATGTCAACTAGTCAATGGTGACTATATTTCCATTATGAGGGAAGGACATCTTGCAATGAACCACAGATGGGACAGAAGACATCACATAGGTGTAGCTATGACCCAATAGAATGTTGTAATCTAAGGGGGCATCAATGACTTCTACGTCAATGCAAACAATCTTGCCCGCAAGAGAAATAGGAAAATTGTGAAACAGGCCAATGGGCTAGGAGGTGTAGCCATCCCATGCTCAAAGAGTGACCATGGAAGGATCCAACTCAGGTGATCTAAGTTTATTCCAAACCAAAGTGGACGTCATGCAGGTGGATGCCCCCACATCAATGATACAACATGAAACGTTGGTGTTCCAGATCTTCACTGGGATTTGGAAGGCGACGGAAGAAGGAAGAGGAGGATGTTCTGATTGTTCAACATCAAAGATGATCAAGCGATCATCTAAAGAATCTACAGTTCCCATGGTATATAGTAGAGCTTTTTTTTTTGAAGGGCACGAATGGAGGAGTTCCAGCGTTGAGATGGCAGCAGGAGATTGCACGAAATCATCTACTATACTATATGAATGGGCAGATTTTCCAGAAGCAACATTTTGGCGTAGTGGTCCCTTAGGGATCTAGGTATGAACCTTTGCCTTAGGCTAAGGGATCTGCAAAGGACCATTAGTTGTTGAAAGAGGCTCTATAGAACCTGAAGAAGGGATCTCGGGGGTAGACATAGCGGGAAGCTTGTTGTACTGACGGGAACGAGTCTAAAGGTTTATGTCTACGGTTATAGGTTGGTTAGAATTCATCATGGGAATCTGGTAATCAGAGGTACCAGATGGAGGAGGTTGAGTGGCAGACTAACCTTCAGGTGGTTGGGTAGCCATAAATACTTGCTGAGGGAAAGGATTAGTAAACACAGTCAATTGACTAGGTGCATGATTGGGAGGGACAAAAGGGGACCATTACTATCCTTGAAATGCTTCTTGATACTCCCACATTTTCCGCATCTATGGTAGAAGAGGACAATCATGCATTTAATGACCATAAACACCACAACATGAATAAGGCTTATTCATGCGAACAGACCTGTCTTTCTTTGGCTGAGTGCCCTATTGTTGGTTAGTAGTGTTAGGCTCATTAATTTGAGGATTAGGTCTAGGATTACTAGGGGAAAATTTATTTTGACTACCTTTCCTCTTCTTTTTGGAAGGAGGAGGATTAGTCGCGCCCTGCTGTGCATACACCTACCTCTGAGGGGGTCATGGCTACTGTTACAGGGGTTGATAAAGCAAGGGAGGTGGAGGTGCTAATGCTGGAGGAGCTAGACCACCAGGTTGTGGATATGGATAATAAGGAGGTTGGGTAACATTGTGTTATACAGGAGGTTGGGCAAAAGGAGGAGGCATGCCGTATCCTAGATACATGCTACCAGGAGGGGGAAAAGTGCTGGAGGTGTTGGCCCCTCCTTGAGGAAAACCATAGCCCATGGGAGGCTGAACGTATGGATGAGAAATAGCTCCAATGATACCGTCGGCAGCATGAGATGCCCCCGATGCATTGGCACCAAAGGGTCTAGGAATACCAGGTAGAACAGTATAAACATAACTAGACTGAGCATAGATCAGGTCATATTTTAAGGAAATTTGGAGAGCGGCTTCTTCGGTTTGAGGGAAATGCGATGCAACATCCTTGCCGATAGCAGGCAAGAGATATATAAGGAACTAGTCCATGTAGACACAGTCTTCAAAGGTAGGGGCTAGACATAGGCTCATTCTTCTCTGCCATTCTTGAACATGATCGAATAGGCAGGTTGCAGAGGATTAATGGAAAGAAGTCAAAAGTTCTGTACCAATGTCATAACGAAGGGGAAGCTGGAAATAAGACATAAAAGCCTTGGCAAGAGTCACAATGGTGGTATGAAAGGATGAGGCCTGATCAACATACCACTTAGAAGCTTCACCAGTAAGCATACGTTGGAACAACCGAAGACAGACAAAGTCATTGGTAATGGAGTTATATGAACACCACATGTGGAAAGATCGAACATGATTTGTAGGATCTTCTCCAGCAAGACCTTCAAACATGGGAATGTTGGAAGTGAGCTTGGTCAGCATAGCATGCCAACTAGGGTCGTGGTGTATAGGGTCATTGATCAACTAGTTAAAATCGGGAATACTGAGGCTTACCATATAGGGGAGCAAGGGAGCAGCCGGGGTAGTTCCTATTGCGATCTCACTAGTAGTATTCCCAGCATTAGGGTCAGGGCTACCACTAACATTAGGTCCTGAACCAGACATGGTGAAGGTGACAGGGGGAGAACCAGTGGCGGAACCAAAAGGAGAACCCAATGAACCAGAAGAAGAGTCGGAGAGCTAACTCGGTGGAGGACTAACTTGAATCCTACGTAGAGGATTAAGTCTTCCTACTGGAAAATGAAGATGAAGGTCAATAAGTCTTCAGCATAAATGCCTTGGTGGTGCAATAATGATGGCACAAACATGGCACAAAGGGAAGCGATACCAACAAGGGTAAGGAGGTGTAGTATCAACTGATTAAAATGTTGAAACAAGGGCAAAGAGGTGCAGGATCAAATGATTATAATGTTTTAAATTCTTTGCTTGGCGGTGTTAACCAAGCTCTTCTTTGCTTAGGGTGTGGGTGTTAAGTGTGTATATTTTAATATTTTAAACCCAGACGTTTGTAGAGAAAAAGAAAAATTGTCATGTATAACTGTAAATAAACCTACAGATAACAGTATATGAAACTAAAATAACATAAAATAAACATTTATTTATGCATTAATATAAACCCAAGGAGGTAGGCCTCTCAACAACTAGTTTGTAGGTGAGCAAAAATCTAGTCAAAACACATCAAAATAGCCAATAGATCTAAAGTCGAGAGGGACAATGATCTAAAGGCCAAATATACTGGAAATAAGTGCAAAAAAACAACAAAAAATCATAGGAAATATTGTTGTAAATGAGGTGGTGAAAGGCTATATCCTGGAGGGAAGCGAAGGGGACCCTAGAGGAAAACCAAAAAAAAACTAAAGGAGGTGTTTTGGATGGATAAATAACCAATCTGAAGTGAATCTGAAGGTAAGATATAAGATCTGAAAAATGGCTGAACACACTGAAATTTCAGACAAGTTGCAGCAGCTAAAACTCTTCCACAAAAGGTGGAGGGTAGTGAAGCCCTAACGAGTTAAGTTCTTACTTTGTTGAGTAAAAAAAAACAAGCAAAAGTCACAAATGGGTGGAGACTGACATCAAACAACCTTGAACAAAGGCCCAGAAAAACCCAAAAAATTTTCAGAAAAAACTCCCGCAAAAGGTCCATGTTGCAGTTTTTGACCTGATTTCTATTGAGGTTGTAGGTTTTGCCTGTTTTCTGTGCCCTAGAGGTTCAGGTCGTAGGTTTTGGCCCAAAAAGTGATACCTACACTTATGGCACTCTTGGGAACAGGTTTCAAAAGAATTTGTTGTCTCAGTTGCCGCTGATGCCGATCACCTGTGCAACATGTCCGAAAATAGACGAAAGTTAGAATTTTTAATGTCTTAGGGTTTTATAGGTTAAATAAAATATCAAGAAAAGAAAAACAAGAAGATGAAGAGAACTCCTAGGGCTTTAAGTAGTTGGATATGCAGGGAGCTGAAAAATGACAGTAGTCGTAATCGCAAACCTGTGTGGAGTCGCCAATTGTTAGTATGAATCTTAATCACAAGTGTATGAAAAAGGCTCACCTTAGCTGTGCATAACAAACAACCCTAATAGAAAATATGGTTGCAATATCTTTAGATATGTAATTAGTTGACCAAGATAAATGCTTCAAAATCTATATCTATGCATTAAAATACATTAAGCAGTAAATAAAAACAAGAGTTTCTCCATGCATCCAATAGACAAGACAAGAATATGTTTAAAGAATTTTGTATTTATGGCACCTGGGAGGAGAACATAGAAGGATGTTACTAGTCCTCTTCAATGGGATGGGTTCTTGTAAGTCCTCAACACTTCAAATCTAAAATCCCTCTCTCTTGATGGTGTAGAAAACCCAGACAAAAAATGGAACTCAAAGGGAGCTCACAAGAAAAATGATAGCAAAATATGACAATGATTGTGGATCAAAGTCAGACCAAAAGTATAGATCTAGAGTGATCTGTAGGCAAAAAAAGGTAGTGAATGAATGGAAAAACCCTTCTATTTATAACAAGATATTGAGTTAGTCTAGATATTGGTGCATAATTAGAATATTATTAACCAAATCAAGTTCCAAATTTTATGGAATATTTTATTATATTTGTTGGAGGGAAAAAGAATTTGACTTGGGTCAAATCCCTTTATTTATAAATAATAAATAAATAAATGATTTGTTTATTATTTTAAGGATGTGGTTGAGTAATAATCAAATAAATATTGATTTATTTAATTATTTATAAATGATTTAGTCAAATTTAACAAGGAATATTATTTAAATAAGGTTTAAATAATTATTCCTAGAAAATAATAAGATAAATAGTGATTTATCTAATTAATTTTCCTATTTTGGGTTAAATATGACTAGGAATATTAATTAAGTTGCTATTTAACTAATTATTTCTTGAGGAAAATAAACAAATATGGATTTATTCGATATTTCTTCATGGGGTTTCCTGCTTAGACCATAAACAACTTAATAAAGGTGGCTTACTAAGTTATTTTTCATAGTGAAAGAAATTTTACTTATGGTAAAATTGGTATTACATGGTGTACTTATGTCCATCTAATAGTAACATGTTAGATGACCAAAAAAATTGTCTAACAACTAGCATCGTAATCATTAAGATAAGTGAACATGAATACTAGTATAACAAACACATGAAACCAGCCAGGGTGAAACAAGTGAAGAATTTGATTCATCAAATAATCCATGCATCCAATTACACTCAAGAGGATTTCAGGTGCGATGAAGAAAAATAATAGCATTAGAATATTTGAAAGAAGGACAAGGAGTTGATTGTTTTCAAACGAGTGTGACAGGTATGAATCCTTTGACTAAAGATAATATTTAAGATAATAAAATTTTCAATTCGATGATTCTATGAGAGATACGCATTCCAAACCCAAGTTTTATACAGGAGACTTTCATGAAGATAAAACATCTTGAACCCAATCAGAAATCGGATCTTGAAAATTCAAGAGATTATATATACAATGTCAAATATATTTCAAAAAAGAATTTACATAGAGTGAAACCATGGGGAAAGAATATTTTTACGAAGAAAGCCATATCTGACTTGATTCGGGGGTCTTACCAGAGTTGGGATATCCTTAAATAACCATCAATGGAATTTGAGATCCCCCAACTCCCTGGAAAGTCCCGAGACTTTCCAGAATTTTAAAATTATATTCTGAATATTGAACCAGATAACGCATGGTTTGAGGATATTTTCTTTCATAAATATTAATAAAATTACTATTAGCTGGGTGGAAACCATCTCTATCACTGACTTCATTATATTTTCAGCTTCAACAATTATATTAATTATGTTAAAATATTCATATGATCACAAATCCGAATATGTATGAAACAGGAAAATGTCATACGCAATCTACAATCCCTATTGGAGAGTTGTCTTCATGCAAGAGTAAAGATGATAAGATATGGAAAGAGTACTCGATGATTTGATTTTGTTCATCTTCGTCATGGGTAATCTCACCACCTCATGTCAATTAAAATTTAACTCATGTAGTGAATAAGTTAGAGAGCATGGAATATCTTCACGACATGCAGGTGCATAAGAAACAGGTGAACACAAGGGATTGTGGGATGAAGAGGAAGTTTCAACAAGAGAATTTATTTAACCGAAATCAATTCCAGATCCAAATTTTTAAAATTTCCATGAGAAATCGAAATATCAGTTGATGTGCTTTGGAATTCATCATCACATACATTAAAAAATAATGTTCATTGAATATATTCCTTACGAAGACTGCATATTGGTTGAAAAAACTAATTTCGTTTGCTTCACTACAGAGATTAGTAGATTGAGAATCATCCAAGAATGGAAGAAAATCACCTTGAAACAAAGGATTTGGAAAAAAATAAGAAATATTGAGAGTATATTCACCTTCTTTCTCCCCTTCTTGTGGAAATTGACTACCTTGTACCTTATCGCAATTTGAACCAACAATGAAAAATTCAAGAGAGCGTGAAATACTAGCTCGTGGAGAAGATTGATTAAGTGTATTAGAGTACAAAGAGTCATGACAGATATATGGAAGAGGATCACACACAACTAGATCATATTGGAGGCAAGATTTTTGAAAGATAACATCGTGATGCGTAATGGGGAAGTTAGTCTTCCCCATGGTATTCATGAGCCATTCTAGGATTTGATCTGTTGGATTTAATTCACGAGGAATGGAAGAAGAATGAGAAGATAGATTAGGAATTTGATTTGTGGATTTTCCTTCTTTACAATTATTGGAAATAGGCACCTACATCAGGACTGGAAAAGGAGGAGGACATGGAACAAAAGGAATAATAGGTTACTCCTCTGAAATTATAGGTGTCTCGTGATTCACAAGAGTTTAGGAAGTAGGAAAATTGGGGGGGTCAGGCTCACCACGTAAATAGATAAGAACAGAGAGCTCGAATTCATGTTTCAAAAAAATTTGATTAACGTCTTCTTCGGAAATTTCACAACAAAGTTGAAGGAATGGATTAGAAAAATTCTCAATTGATTCATTAGGTTTCATTATTAAGAGAATGATTATTTTACAAACATTTTGGTAATTATACTTTTCGAAGGCTTGATGGAGCTCACTAAGGAAATGAAGAAGGGAATGGATGGAATCAAGTTGCAAGGTATGACACCATTAGTTATCATGACCTTCAAGGTTGAGTAATAAAAGAACAAAATAAAAATATTCATCATCGATTTCGTAAAATTCACAAAATTTAAGAAATTCAGAAATGTGCTTGGTTATGTATTTTCCATCCTCACCATCAAAATTTAAATGGGGCAACTAATTGAGAGGCTCATCAGGGATTGAAAATTTATAAAGGGAAAAATTGGAGAAACAACCCAAGAGTAGGCTTTTTGAATGGGCCATTTTATATAAGAGGTTAAAACCAAATTCAATGGGCTCAGCTTGTCATCTAGCCCTCCTTTTAGTGCCATTATTGACAGTGTTGAAAATACATCAACTAAGGGGTCTCCCTGATGTGAAGTCCCAATTATACCTCACATTGTTTGGAGTAGGAACCTTGTCTATAATATCGGCCCGGTTTCCATGTATTATAGCTTGACTTTAACTGTTAGAAAGAGAGGGGTGCACATGCACCTTCGAAAAACAAGGGGGGTGTTCCTGGTGAGTGTTCAATGGTATGTGTGTCAAGGTTATTCTACTATCGAGGGCGGGGGGGAGAGAGATAATAATACCACCCAAGAAGAGACACACATGAACTATAATATTTCGTCTAACATCCAATAGAATAGTCCACAAGGGATGCAATAGTTATTACACACAATAATATGAGAAGGATCCCCCTAATATTCCATGGAATAGTCCACAAGGATGGGACAATAATTACAACCATTACATCACATTCTCAACAAGTTAAGCACTAAAATAGCTGAAATAGTTCAAATATCTTCTTACATGTGACAAAAAACATGGAATACAAACATCTGCAGAATATTCTTACAAGTATTCATAAGTCATCCATGAAGAACATGTTGGCCTTGAAGTCTTATATTATTAAGTAAAAGTTCCAAGATACATATGTACAATGAACATCAATAGCTCCATTAGTGGAGTGTTCAAGCCACTCCTTACTCCAAAAAAAAACTGATTTATCTCTCTAATGCTTTGCTGGTGGAGCCAAGGTGAAAAATTTTGTTGCTCATACAATGATTGAGTATATATAACCAAGGGTGACTCTTTGAGTACCCTCATAATTGTTTTACTTCCCATGACTTTTAAACTTACATGACTCTTTAAATTCCATGTGTGTCCTTTGGATTTACACTCTACAATACACTTTGAATACATTATACAGGTCCACCATAGTGATGTGGCATATGACCACTCATGACATGACATGACACTGCTGACATGGAATGCTTGATGACAGAGCAATTTCAAGCTACCATTGCTGCTGAGAGTTAAGTTTCTTCATGAAGGAGATTTTATTTTCCCCTCCACATGCCTTGGTGATAAGGAGTCTCCAATGATATCAAGTCTTGGATGGTGTTTGCAAACTAGTGTCCTTTCACTTTCTTTTGATCAATCATATTGTGAGTTCAACTACAAGAGTGTCTTCGAGCATGCTTCCCTCCTTCCTTTCTTCTTTCATCATCTCATCTTGACATGGTAGAGTACATGTTCCTTCAATTCACTCATGTCCGGATGACACCAATAGTGTTAGTATGAATCCTTTGTCGAAGTGTACGAAAAAGGACCACTTTAGCTACGCATATCTAATAGCCCTAACAACAAAAGTGGCTGCCAATATATTCAGATCTGCGGTTAGTTGAACATAAAAGAGCTGCAAAAACCAGATCTATGCATGGGAATACATTAAGCAGAAAAAGTAAGGGTTTGCTCCATATACCAATAGACAAGACAAGAACAATTTTTGAAAGAATTTTTGTATTAATCAGGCACCTGGGAGGAAAACAAGAAGGTGTATCCAATTCTCCTCAGTGGGATGGGTTCTTGGAAGTCCTCGGCACTTCAGATCTAAAATCTCTCTCTCTTGTTGGTGTAGAAAACCCACACAAAGAATGGAACTCAAAGGGAGCTCTCACAGCAAATGGCAGAAATTGGTGACCAAGTTTATAGATCCAGAGTGATATAATAGGCAACAAAAGGTGAATAATGGTAGGAAAAACACTCCTATTTATAACAAAATATTGGGTCATTCTAGAACTTGGTGCATGGGTTAACCAGATCTAGATCCACTTTTTATGGAATATTTTATTATATTTGTTGGAGGGAAAAGGTACTTGACTTGGGTCAAATCCCTTAATTTGTCAAAAATAAATAAATAAATGATTTATTTATCTTTTTGAGGAAGCGGTTAGAAGATAATCAAATAAATAATGATTTATTTAATTATTTAAGGAAGTGGTTGAAAGATAATTAAATAAATAGTGATTTATTTAATTATTTGTGGGTGATTTGGTCATATTTAACAAGGAATATTATCTAAATGAGGTTTAAATAATTATTCCTAGAAAATAATAAGATAAATAAAGGTTTATCTAATTAATTTCTTTGATTTTGGGTTAAACATGACTGGGAATAATAATTAAATTATGATTTAATTAATTATTCCATGAGGAAAATCAAACAAATATAGGTTTGTTTAATATTTCCTTTTGGGGTTTCCTGTTTTAACATAGTGAAAGCAATTTTACTTAGGGTAAAATTTGTCTTACATGGTGTACTTGGGTCCATCTAATGATAATAGGTTAGATGACCAAAAAATGGTGTAACAGATTGCCCCCCAGGGTGCGAGTGTCAGGAGAAAATCGTATGACCGAAGTACGTTGTAAGAACACAATCACTAGACAACAAAAGGGATGTCAGAGAGAGAAATGTGAGGTAGATAGTGTGCTGAAGGACTAGACCCTAAGGAGACGAGACTCACAGGTGCGACAAGTCTCTTTTTATGAGAGGGTACCTGTGCTGAAGGCGGTGGGGGAGGCATACCTATGCCCGCTGAGACAAAGTACAAAAGAATAGTGTGTCCAGTAAACAAGGGACCAAACCATAAAGTACAGCTGGCATAATCATGAGCCAGATAAAAATACGATGAGGAATCCCACATACATGTTGTGCCTGGGATAACAGTCAGGACTTGTACAATAATATATGAGTACATGAGATATAAATACAACTCAAATGCCCCCTTTAAATGGGGAAGAGCTCACAAAATCTGACTGATACATGCAAGTCAAAGAGGCGTTGTAAGTGGCTATGGCCAACATCATCAAATATCTAGAGCTGCATTGAAGACTGCAATGAAGAGGTCATCCGGGCATGTGGGGGGCTACCTGCAGGGCCACCCCCTCATGAGGGTTGAGACATCTCACACACACCTGGGGAATCATCAAGAGCTGCTGCTGGATCACTAGACCATCAAGTATACGGATCTCGATCATGCTGAAAAGAGCTGGAGAAACAATCAAGCCAAAGGGAAAGGAGATATCCCTTTGCCTGATCCGAGGCACCGAACAAGAGTGGAAGCTGGAACCAAGGTACACCGCCCTCTATACCTTGCTTCTGGAATGAATGATCTGATGTCGACAGAAGGAGGTCTGCCATAGGTGAGGAAATGAGAGACCCTCAACGAAGACACGAGAGAAAAGAGTAGAGGGACAGACAGACTGACACTAATGATGACAGTGAAGTGGAAAGGACTGAGTAGCTAATGGACAACTTCCCTTGCTAGAGCATAAAGGGCATGAATGACATGGCAGCGACTGACACAACATCATCAGGGATGGGGGACAGTGGAACTGAAGGTCATAATGTGCGACACAAGAGAGAGACCAAGCAATGAAGGATGGAGGGCTATAGTGGGATACAAAGGGACTCGGTATAGACTCCATGGAGGGAATGATGACTCAACTTGGATGCTCTAAACAAGGGCGACTTGATGGTGTTGCCACATAGTAAAGGCCCCAATGGGGGGACCGTGGAAACATGAGTACATGATGGGAACTCATGATGAAAATCAACAAAAACAAGGACAAGTAAGGAGGCAAGATGGTGCCCCAAGTACAAGTGTCGTAAGTGAGGAAATTCGATTTTAAGGAGAGGTGAAGTGACCCTTCTTGGACAAAATGTGTCCTGGTGAAGTATTAGATCACAAACAACTAACAGATACCCATTTGAGGGCTCGGTGAGAGCTTTCCAACGGTGCAGACGGTTCATCCAACGGGGCTACGGTGTGGTCGCAACAGTCGAAAGAAGAAACAGGGGTTCTCTTTTAATAAGGCAGTTTTCCCTCCAAAATCACTCATTTTCTATTGTTGCTGTGGTGAATGTAGAGAGGAGAGAAGGCCCTAAATCTTGCGGCGAACGTAGCAGACAAACCGACCGTTGGAATCGCGATCCGTCAGTTGCAGGTAAGAGGTCTAACCTTTCTCTTGCATTTTTATGGATTACATTTTCAGTTTAGGGCCCAGAATCCCAGAAACAGCCCCTCCTTCATCTCTACGGCCGAGTCGCACTTTTTAGGCCAAAAAGTGCGACCTGGGAAGCAGGTTTCAGGAAAAAAAGTGCAACCTGTCCCAGAAATGGGCAGAAAACTGCGACCTGGGAGATGAGGGGGTTTTGGTGCTGCTTTATGGCTGGAAGTTGGGTTTTGGTGTTTGGTTATGGTTTTCCCGATCTGTAAGCTGACAAAAATGATGTGTTTGTGTAGGTATGGCAGATTTACGGGTGAACTGGAGAGAAAGAGACCTGGGGACACTACGGGCAGAGATCCAGGCGGATCAGGGCGTCCGTCGTGTACTGGCCAAGTTCAGGGTTCTCAAGTTTTTGGAGAACCCTTTGATGAGAGCAGGAGAATCTTTATTGGCCCGGATTATCAGTTACTGGGATCTAGATCAGGAGGTCTTTGTAGTGCAGGGGCACAGGATCGAACTGACGGTCTAGGACGTGTATTTCCTGACTGGTCTCCCGCCACTAGGGATGGTGGGGAACACACAGCCAGTGTTGCCGTGGGGGCATCATATCATGGAGTTTGTGGAGCGTCATTGTCGACCGGGTCTCCAAGTCAAGGGGACTCAAATACCGATCGGGGATCTAGAGAGGCTAGAAACCCGTGCAGTGGCCGCAGCTGTGCTACGTATCCTGGGCAACCAGGCGCTCCATCACATCACTGGGGGGCAGATGATGATAGTGGAGAGTGTTCTGGGTGGGACCTACTATGATGTTGGTGTCGCTAAAGTGACAGTTGTCGCTATGCAGGCGGCAGGTGAACTATGATTGCTCATATGGGACTTTACTATGCGCCTTCTTCTTTGAGAAGATCCCGACCTTGAGGCCTCGTGTACAACTACCAGATGGGGGCCCGAGAGAGCGCAGGATGCGCCGTTGGGGACGGCTACTGTGCAGAGGAGGAGGAGGGGCGGTCAGGTGAGTGTTTCGACCTGAGTTTTTTTCCCATTGGGATCAGATGCCATTGTACATAGACGACTATCCCTATAGTGGGATGAGCTACTGTGGAGACCCGGACCTGCCACTTCTGCCTGGTCGAGTCTGGGGGCCCGATGGTAAGTCACAGATTGTTATTCATGTATGGGCATGTTACAGTGTTTTGAATAGTAGCTAGGGTACTGATTCATATACTGTTGGTATGCAGATATAGCACTGGTAAGGCCGACCAGATATATGGGATGACCGGCAGCAGCTGGAGCTGCAGGTCCGAGTGGGTCGAGAGTAGCACAAAATGAGGATGCCGCCGCCCTTCTGGAGGACATCCGCCGTAGATGCGAAAGGTTTCTGACCGGAGTATCAAAGCGTAGGTGGCAGGACTTAGACGAACAGTACATAGAACCATGTATTGGTCTACCCTCGGAATGGTGAGGGGTCATGCGGCGCATGGCGATGGCTGGTCAGGGGATTCGTGATCTACAGGCTGTAGGGGCAGAGCCATTGGCTCGGGATCCGCTAGATAGTGATTAGGTGTGGGGCATGTGGTGCCCCCTAGTGTGTATGTAGGGGCAAGTGGTGCCCCCAGTTTTGAGTTTTTTGTAACATGCTATGGGCATGTCATATGTATCAGAGTAGATGGACTCTAAACACATGTTTTTTGCGACACATATTATGGATATGCATCGTTTTTAATGATTATGAATGTTATTGTCTTGTATGAAATGCGTGTAATAAATGCCAATCTAGAACATGGTTTGCAATACTATCTACATAGTGATTCTGGTCTCAAGGTACATGGTTGAAAGTTATGGTTTCAAATGCACGTGTCAAGAGTTTCACTCGTAAATAGCGTCTAAACAGCACAGGGTTATGCACACGATAAACACCATTTAGTTGCATTACAAGAAGTAGGGAATCCAAACGAACGTGCAGATGGAGGATGCGATGAAAGAGGGCATCAGCTAAGAGACCACACACTGCATCATATTCAGCCTGATTTTTGGTGGCAGAACCAATGCAGACCCCGTTAGAAAGAACAAGGGCATGCAAGGGGGTGAAGATGGCCCAACCTGCCGAGGCAAGATTCCGGGAGTAATGACTTGCACCATCGGCGTAACCGATAAAGGGTGTGGACGGGGAGTCCTGCGAAATGGTGTGAAAAGACAACAAATGAGGGGAGGAGAGGCAATGGCGGCAGTGTGAGTGCACATAAGTCATCGGGCGGCAACCGCGGGAGGGAGTGCAAGGAGCAGGATGACTATGACTCATATACAAATCAGAGGGTGATATATGAGGGCTATCGGAAGTATGGTGAGGACTCAGGCTGCGGAGGTCAACAGAGACACGGGTGGAGTGATCTTGTGTATGGGTAGGAAAGGGTGGGTCAAGGGACACAACAGGGGAGGATGCAGGGGGGCTAGGCTCCAAGTGTCTCACAGAGGAGGATAGGTAGAGAATGGTTACAGTAGACTCCGTCATCTGAACATCAGGGGGGGGAATGTCGATGGGAGCGGGGGGATCCTCAGGCTGACCTAAAGCGTACTGCGCGAGGATGGGAGAGGCAGATTAATTTTTTTCAACCTCATACTCTCGGATCACCTCTAAAGAGGCGCGGTAATGCGTCAGGTGAGGACAATGGTGGGAGTAATGGCCATGAATTCCGCACAAAGCACAGGGCTTTTTGGTGCAGAGAGTCTTGGGGTTCTTGGTTACAGATGAAGAAGGAATGGAGGCTTCAGGGACCGTAGACTCGGGGAATGCGGCTTTAACCATGGGCTGAATACGGGGCAACTCGGAACAAGCATGGGTGGCATGACCGGTGACATCACATAAGGCGTAAGGCTTCGCGGGAGGATAAGGGGCTGGGTCAGTTGTGGTGGTCTTGTCTTTAGGTGCCCCCTTGCGGGTGTTAGGTCTCTATAACAAGCAAGATTGGCAAAGTCCGATTACAGATTTAACATCATTTCAACCAACTTTGGGATTCTAGGATCTAGCCCTCCTGAATCCGGAGAGGGATCTCTCCAATATGTACAAAGATGGATATTGTCTTTGAAGTTTTAGGGTGATTGTATTAGGCTAGTTATGAAGTCCAAGGGTTTTGTTTGGTTTTCTCAGATGGTTGAATATAGTTGCTGTCTGAGACGGAAAGATCTATATGCAAATAGGTTCAAAGGTGAGAAGTTGCAAGTGAACAAAATAAGCTTTGATTCTAAAGAAAGATGATGGCAAGTTTTCAATCCATTGGGCTATGGAGTCATAAGAGAATTTAATTGAAACATCCAGGTTCAAGAGTAATCTATGGGGCAAGTCATCTAGGCCTAAGGATCTCTTTGAAGTTTGATTTATGGAATGGGATGATACAAAAAGGAAAGGGAATTAACAGATGCAGAACAAAGAGCAGCCCAGGATCTGGTAAGTACTTTGAAACTAGCCAGCCTTTGACCAGGCACTTAAGGAAAACATAGAAGCAAACTAGGATCTGGTAAGTACTTTGAAACTATCCAGCCTTTGATATACTTCTGATAGAACACAGATTAAAAACGAAGGGAAACTTGAAGGCAACCTTTGGAGCAGAAACTAGCGGGCAGGGCTCACCTTTCTCCTCATCTTAGTTCTTCTTTACTTAGTTACTCCCAAGACAATCACCAAGATAACACAGAATGGCCCAAGATCTGATAAGTACTTTGAAACTAGTCATCTTTTGACACATCCTAAGGGAAACATACAAATAGTTGAGCAAAAAAGAAAGGGACTCAGGGCTAACCTTTGATTTCCTCAATTAATTCCTTACACAACATATATGAAAGTAACATTTAAAATAACATTCAGCAGTGACGAAAAGATGAGGGAACGCCAACATCTCTGTGCTTAGACTAAATTAAATCATTTCTAAATAACACAATTAGAAGAAAACATTGCGATAAAGATTTTTCAGCCAGAGAAGGTCACTGATGTACAACAAACTCTAACACTATTTAAACTGTTCTTTACAGTGGAAAATGAAAACAAATTGAAAACAGAAATAAAATGACAAGTTACAGTGAGAATAACATCACCATCAGCATAGACCAGGATCCCATAAATCAGCTTGTATTGATTGCTTCAAACCGGTTACAATCTTCAAATCCAATGTTTTAATTCACCTCTCTTCACAACCTAACCTATATGTTACAAGCAGAGCTCCAAGGGCCCATGAAACCACTATTTACAGTCAAGAGTTTTCCACTCAGAAACAGCTACAGCGCTTCAGCAATTACATTGACAACCAAATAATCCAACCCCTCACTCATCTTCTTCTGGAGTATTTATAGAAGGATGAGGAGGTGAGATCTGATAAAAAGATCTCAAATACAATCAATGCAGAATTAATGTCTTCCTGACCCCGTGAGGCTCGATGAAGAAATTCTACAGGTGTTACATTGCATTAATGTGTTTATACTTAAGAAGTAAGCTCGAAGAGAGCTTGTGAGTGACTAACTGAGGCTACGTATCTTGTTAGGGTTAATGCTGCAAACGATACATCATTGAAATGCAGTGCGATATTAACTTCTTTGGTTGTTCGAGGCATAATATCTGATCTTGTTCAATAAATTCATCCTCTGATTGAGATTTCTGAGGCAATAGGTGGCACTGTGGTGGTTGAGGAATCAATTCGCCTCAAAGTATGGCGGTGGAGGCGATCTGTCTGATGAACACTTTTAGGTTTTGCTTTAATCTGTGTTCGAAGCCGGGGATTAGGCTTTTGATAACCGTCTTAGCCGTAATCCCCGTCAATTTATTCATAAAACTGCTGCTCTGGTTCACTCCGTCTTCAAAATCTGATACTCTTTCTCTGCTCTGATATCGACGGCATTCTTCAAGCTTTACAGGGATGTGCGGCAACCAAGGCTCATGAAACCTTGTTGATATCATTGTTCTTCACCGTATGATCGATTCCCTGGATTAATCGGAAGGACTGGATTCGTCACCCTCATCCTTTAGATTTTCGTAGAACACGAAGAAAAAACCTTAAAAACCTACAAAATACAAGAAAAATGAGGAAATCCTGCGTTATATGGATACACTGCATCGGAGGGCGTGCGGGAAAGTGGAGAAATCAGAACCGTTGATCGTATGGTGATCAACAGTCGGGAGCGCTTTTGAAAAGTTAGCGGAGAAAAAGGTGTACTGTACAACGGAATCGGGAGAATGACTGAGAGCCGTCGATCTACAGAGATCGACGGTGGGGAACGACTCTTGAATGCGCCGGGGAAGATTTTAACGGGCGGGCGAGTTCGTTAAAGGGTGAGCGGAAAAAGGCGATCAGGGACCGTCGGGTGGGAGGGCCCAGATCCGACGGCGGGGGTGAATCCCGCTGCGGGGCCATAGGACGAGGTTTAACGCGCGGGCAATAGACATGGCACGGCGGTTTTAGAATGAAGTGGCGAACACGTGTCGGCCAGCGTGTGGAATCGCTGGCCGACGGGATAAAACCGTTATTCAAGGGAAGACGGTGCGGGATCCACACCATGGTTTTGGAAACGGACGCGGGGGAAGAGGGGGGGTGTCCATCCGGTGAAGAATCACTCCGCACCGTTGATCTGTGGGACAGATCGACGGTCGAGTTTCAATATGATTCTCTTTGGTGGAAAAATAAAATAAACCTGACTTTGCGTTTTACAAATATTTTCAATGTTTTCGGGTAATAAATAAATTCCAAGTGTTAAGCGCCTGTAGGACTTAGCACATGGTTCTGGCGTCGGGGCATATGGAGGAAGAAACGGAAAGGGGCTTAGCCTGAGGGGCTAACACCTAACGCATAGAAACGTATGTTTTTCTATGGTTTTTAACTGATTTTTGCAAAAGGAGAAAGGTTCCGATAGGTCAAAAAGTGAGTTTTTAACCTTAGGAAATGAGATTATTGGAGGGGTAAGGAATATAAAAGGGTTTGATGGGGTTTTTATGGATGAAAGGAGACTTGAAGAAATGAAGGAAAGATGGAAGAAGGGGAGAGGAAAAAGGATGAGGATGCAGCAATATTTGATTAGGATTTTCATGGAACATCAGAGGCAGAGAGGAGGAAGAGAATGTAGAACCAACCAGTAGTTTAGAATCTTACCGACAGACTTTAAGTACCAACAATTTTAGGCCTGAATTTGTTTCTTGAAGGCTGCAAAGAAAATTTAGCCACCAGCTGATATAATTGAAAAATATAGGTGGCTAACAGTGGCTCCACTTGGGGATGGTGCCTTCCTGAAGGCATCAAGAATTCAGACTTGATTTCTCTGGGATGCTGACTGGTGTCTGACCCATCACTTGCTCTTGCTTCTTTTGGACAAAAATCATGTCATTCATGGAAGAGAGATGAATTTCATCAATACAACTTCTACCTACCCCAATCCTACTGATCTAACATTTTTTCTTCATCAGAGTGCACTTGGATTGGCAAACTCTTTACACAACATTTTATTCTTTTGAAAACAGGAAATCTAATCTACTTCTACTCCTTATTTCTCCCTGAACTCAGATTAAACAGTTGAGCTCAGATTTTTCTCTACCTATCCTACTGTTTGTTGGGATTAAACATTCCAACAAACTTTTATTCTCTAAATTCTACAACAGAAATTTTAAAAATAGTGAAGTCAAGATTGAACTGTTTGACTTGCTATGATCTATGGCATAAAGACAAGTTGCACATAGATTATTATTTGCAGAAAATTCTAAATCAAAACAGAAGGCTTAAGATCTGAAAAGTTCTCATTATGGCCTTCTCTTATCTTCACAGCTCAATTTTTATTTTTATTTTTATTTTTATTTATTTATTTATTTATTTATTTATTTTTTTTATTTATTTATTTTTTTTTTTATTTTTTATTTTTATTTTTTTTTTCAGTGAGCTATCTTTATATTTCCTCTGGTTCAAGTTTTGAGCGAATTAGAACCAGGTCTTTTCCTTGACTCAAAAAAATAGAGTAGCTTTGAGTCATTTCTTTGGAAACTTTGGTTCAGATTTTGAGTTTGTTTGAACCTTATTTTCTACCCTACTCTATCTACTGATAAGCCAAGATTAAACAGTTTGGCAAATCAAATTTGCTACCCTATCAGCAGAAAATTAAAATCTAATTAGTCAAGATTAAAAATTTTGACCAATTAGAAGTGTGTTTCAAGGAGTGGCATTTAAGCTTGCACACTTTCAGATTCATTTCTCTTTTTTGGCATGGGGCCTTGCCTTTCTTGTTTTTCATTTCTGCCCTCTTTTCTTTCTTTCTTTGTTTTTGTATTTTTTGATTTCTCACAACTTTAAATGCAATGGTGGATGAAATATTTACAATGGAAAAGGTAAAAAGGCTTCAAAACATAGAATAGCTTAAGAAAGGTAATGCTTAAGCATCCTGCCATTGACAGGACCCCCAAACAATTTTGTTCCATTCAGTTCTTGTAAGAAGAATGCATTGTTTCCAGCAATGTCTTTTACAACTGAATTTGGGACAAAGGCAATGTGATCCAGACACCTGCACCAGCATTTGTTTTGGTGCATGACCCATCAAAATACATAGTCCAGAGAGGCAGATTTTCAGTTTTCTGAATGAACGTTGTATCATTTTATTCCTCAAGTTTCTCATCGGGTTGAGGACTGTCCTTTTGACTGCCAAATTTTAAGTTCAGAGGATTCATGACTTGCAGTTCAAGACCTGTGTTAAGTTTGCTAGGATCTTCAGACACAATAGACTGTTTCGACAATTTAGCGTTGTGTTCCTCCTCTTTTATTTCAACCATGGATTCTATTGAAACAATTTGTTCTATGAGTGTTTCATTATTGAACATGATAAAATAATCAAGGCTCGTGTTTATAGCATAGAGAGGGGAGTTTTGAGGCTGATCCTGACTTGTTACTGTGTACTGCATGTGGGATTCCCTATAAAGCCTCCTAGTTTGATTGAAGACAGGGATAGTTGCGTAGGTCATGTCCATTTGCATGGTCCCCTGTAACTTAGCCCCCCAAGACTGTGATAAAAGCATTCCATACTTTGGGGGGACATCAGCCACAACAACATCCATGACTAAACATTTGGCTGGAATTTGGGCTAAACTAACACAGAGGTCTTTAATCAATCCTAGACAGTTAACTCTGCTTGAGTCAAAAGAGTACAGATCTTTGTAAGGTCTGGTAATTTCAAGACCCAGGCCTTCCATTATAGCTTTTGGCATTAAATTATGGGAAGCACCTGAGTCATGCATAGCATTATGGAGAATTTTGTCATGAATGTTTAAGCTTACATAAAAGGGAGGGACAGGACCTTCTTGGAACTTTCCTTAAATCTTTGGACCAAAAATAAGCTCTGGTTGGTCATCATTAAGATTGAGAGTATCTTCGTTATCTTCTAAGTTTAAAGCCTTCAAAATTTTGGATCTATATACATGTTGGGCAGCTAACTCAGTCAAAGGAACAGAGATTTTGATCTTTGAGATTTCCTGTTCTAGGCTAAAAAGGTTTTGACTCTTTAAAACATTGGTTTCGGCCTTGTTTACTGCCACTTTATCAGCAATAACAGCTTGCTGATTTGGTTTATCTACAGTTAAAACAGTTGTTTTCGCAGGAGTACTAATCGATGTGCTAGTACTACTAACATTTGCACTCTGTTTTTCAATATTTTGAGTGTCTCTCTCTTTACCATTACCAGAATCAACAGCCACCGTTTTGTCCTTTTGTTTGATTGTTTTAGACTTGGTTGCAGCGCTGTTTTGAGAAGGTTTGTCAGAGGTTTTATTGTTGGGGGTTTGTTGATTAGATCTACTTCTAATTTCATACTCCTTTAAAGGCTCTATGACAGCGTTTTCCATATTTTGATAGTAATTCTGATTATCATCTCTTCTGTCATCATAAGGTGTATAAAGACCTTGTTTATAATCATAATGAACCTCAAAGTCATCATCATCTACCCCAAATAGGTTTATATCGTCCTCCTCAGTTATTTGATCTGTTTGTTCAACCTCACTTAAAAAGTTCTGATGAAAGGGAGGAATGACCTGCTGATCATCTTCCCTGGGTCTGTTTGGAGGCTGATTTCTTCTGAGATTCTGATTCTGGTTTTGGTTTCTGTTTTGAGGAGCTTTTTGATTTAGACTTGCTTGTGCTCTCTCTAGAATGCTCATTTTCTTCATCATTTCTTCCATCATTCTTTCCATCTTTGAGCTTGAAGTAGAAGGGGCGGATTCCTCTCTAAAAGATACTCTATTTTCAGCTTTCATCCTCGCTCTCTTCTCCATGAGGTTTACCTCCACCGAAAGAGCACCTCTGGATCAAAATGGTGGAGTCGCCAGGTGGAAGGTTCAGAGAGTTTTCAAAGGAGTACACTGTCCACCACAGTGTTTGTGAAACATTCCTTTTCAAGGATATCTCAAAACACAACAAACTCTAACCAGAGGTTGACTGGGAGGGCATTCACCAGATATGTCACCCCCAAAAGAGGATGAGATCCAGAGGCTACCTGGCCCTTTCCAGACTCTGTCTAAGAGTATAGGGTAAAACACATCAAAGACGTATACAAGATATCAAAACTAGTGTTTTACTACCAATCTGAAATGTTTTTGGTATTTTCTGAATTGTTTATATTTGTGGTTATTTAAAAGAATGTCCTAACTTTGCCTCGAAACTTAGCTACGGTTATGAAACAAAGACAGTCTATCCTTATGGCTAAGCTAGCTAATTTTCCAAGGTTAGATGAAAAATTAAAAGAATCCTAGGGTTGACCTAGTTTGTCACTGATTCAATTGATCTCTATCTTAATTACCGTTTTCTTGGTAGTGCTTGAAAAGGCTGCTTATGACTCTCAAGGTGTTAGGAAGATTCTGGGTTCGATCCCCAGCGGAGTCGCCAGAAATGTTAGGTTCTGGTGGCTCAAGCTGAATAATAAAGCAAGTGCTCTATGAACCCCAACGCAAGCTTCTTTATGAATAGATTTGAAATAGATTTGAATGTAAAAGACTCAAGGTTTTCCCCAGTGGAGTCGCCAGAAATGTTAGGTTCTGGTGGCTCAAGCTGGATAATAAAGAAAGTGCTCTATGAACCCCAACGCAAGCTTCTTTATGAATAAATTTGAAATATATTTGAATGTAAAAGACTCAAGGTATTCCCCAGTGGAGTCGCCAGAAATGTTAGGTCTCTGTAACAAGCAAGATTGGCAAAGTCCGATTACAGAGTTAACATCATTTCAACCAACTTTGGGATTCTAGGATCTAGCCCTCTTGAATCCGGAGAGGGATCTCTCCAATATGTACAAAGATGGATATTGTCTTTGAAGTTTTAGGGTAATGATATTAGGCTAGTTATTAAGGCCAAGGGTTTTGTTTGGTTTTCTCAGATGATTGAACATAGTTGCTATCTGAGACGGAAAGATCTATATGCAAATAGGTTCAAAGGTGAGAAGTTTCAAGTGAACAAAATAAGCTTTGATTCTAAAGAAAGATGATGGCAAGTTTTCAATCCATTGGGCTATGGAGTCATAAGAGAATTTAATTGAAACATCCAGGTTCAAGAGTAATCTATGGGGCAAGTCATCTAGGCCTAAGGATCTCTTTGAAGTTTGATTTGTGGAATGGGGTGATACAAAAAGGAAATGGAATTAACAGATGCAGAACAAAGAGCAGCCCAGGATCTGGTAAGTACTTTGAAACTAGCCAGCCTTTGACCAGGCACTTAAGGAAAACATAGAAGCAAACTAGGATCTGGTAAGTACTTTGAAACTATCCAGCCTTTGATATACTTCTGATAGAACACAGATTAAAAACGAAGGGAAACTTGAAGGCAACCTTTGGAGCAGAAACTAGCGGGCAGGGCTCACCTTTCTCCTCATCTTAGTTCTTCTTTACTTAGTTACTCCCAAGACAATCACCAAGATAACACAGAATGGCCCAAGATCTGATAAGTACTTTGAAACTAGTCATCTTTTGACACATCCTAAGGGAAACATACAAATAGTTGAGCAAAAAAGAAAGGGACTCAGGGCTAACCTTTGATTTCCTCAATTAATTCCTTACACAACATATATGAAAGTAACATTTAAAATAACATTCAGCAGTGACGAAAAGATGAGGGAACGCCAACATCTCTGTGCTTAGACTAAATTAAATCATTTCTAAATAACACAATTAGAAGAAAACATTGCGATAAAGATTTTTCAGCCAGAGAAGGTCACTGATGTACAACAAACTCTAACACTATTTAAACTGTTCTTTACAGTGGAAAATGAAAACAAATTGAAAACAGAAATAAAATGACAAGTTACAGTGAGAATAACATCACCATCAGCATAGACCAGGATCCCATAAATCAGCTTGTATTGATTGCTTCAAACCGGTTACAATCTTCAAATCCAATGTTTTAATTCACCTCTCTTCACAACCTAACCTATCTGTTACAAGCGGAGCTCCAAGGGCCCATGAAACCACTATTTACAGTCAAGAGTTTTCCACTCAGAAACAGCTACAGCGCTTCAGCAATTACATTGACAACCAAAATAATCCAACCCCTCACTCATCTTCTTCTGGAGTATTTATAGAAGGATGAGGAGGTGAGATCTGATAAAAAGATCTCAAATACAATTAATGCAGAATTAATGTCTTCCTGACCCCGTGAGGCTCGATGAAGAAATTCTACAGGTGTTACATTGCATTAATGTGTTTACACTGATGAAGTAAGCTCGAAGAGAGCTTGTGTTGACCTTTGAGGCTCTGTGTACTGTTAGGGTTATTCTGCAAACATTCTGTCATTGAAATCTGGTGCAGTAATAACTTCCTTGGTTGTTCCGAGGCATAATATCTGATCTTGTTCAATAAATTCATCCTGTGATTGAGCATTCTGAGGCAATAGGTGGCACTGTGGTGGTTGAGGAATCAATTCGCCTCAAAGTATGGCGGTGGAGGCGATCTTTCTGATGAACACTTGTAGGTTTTGCTTTAATCTGTGTTCGAAACCGGGGATTAGGCTTTTGATAACCGTATTAGCCGTAATCCCCGTCAATTTATTCATAAAACTGCTGCTCTAGTTCACTCCGTCTTCAAAATCCGATACTATTTCTCTGCTCTGATATCGACAGCATTCTTCAAGCTTTACAGGGATGTGCAGCAACCAAGGCTCATGAAACCTTGTTGATATCATTGTTCTTCACCGTATGATCGATTCCCTGGATTAATCGGAAGGACTGGAGTCGTCACTCTCATCCTTTAGATTCTCATAGAATACAAAGAAAAAACCTTAAAACCTACAAAATACAAGAAAAATGAGGAAATCCTGCGTTATATGGATAGACTGCATCGGAAGACGTGCGGGAGAAAGGAGCAATCAGAGCCGTTGATCGTATGGCGATCAACGGTTGGGGGTGTTTTGAACAGTCAACGGAGGAAAAGATGGACCGTGCAACGGAATCGGGAGAACAAATGAGATCCGTCGATCTGCGGAGATCGACGGTGGGGATCAACTTTCAAACGCGTCGAGGGAGATTTTAACGGACGGGCGAGTTCATTAAAGGGTGAGCGAAAGAGGCGATCAGGGACCGTCGGATGGGAGGGTCCAGATCCGACGGCGGGGGTAAATCCTGCTGCGGGGCCATAGGACGAGGTTTAACGCGCAGGCAATAGACATGGCACAACGATTTTGGAATGAAGTGGCGAACACGTGTTGGCCAGCGTGTGGAATCGCTGGCCGACGGAAAAAAACCGCTATTCAAGGGAGGACGGTGCGGGATCCACACCATGGTTTCAGAAACGTACACGGGGGAAGAAGGGGGGGTCCACCAGGTGAAGAATTGCTCCGCACCGTTGATCTGTGGGACATATCGATGGTCGAGTTTCAATATGATTTTCTTTCGCGGAAAAATAAAATAAACCCGGCTTTGCGTTTTACAAAGGTTTTCAATGTTTTCGGGTAATAAATAAATTCCAAGTATTTAAGCGCCCGGCGGAATTAGCTCACGGTTCTGGCGTCGGGGCATATGGAGGAAGAAACGGAAAGGGGCTTAGCCTGAGGGGCTAACACCTAACGCATAGAAACGTATGTTTTTCTATGGTTTTTTACTGATTTTTGCAAAAGGAGAAAGGTTCCGATAGGTCAAAAAGTGAGTTTTTAACCTTAGGAAATGAGATTATTGGAGGGGTAAGGAATATAAAAGGGTTTGATGGGGTTTTTATGGATGAAAGGAGACTTGAAGAAATGAAGGAAAGATGGAAGAATGGGAGAGGAAAAAGGAGGAGGATGGAGCAATATTTGATTAGGATTTTCATGGAACATCAGAGGCAGAGAGGAGGAAGAGTATGTAGAACCAACCAGTAGTTTAGAATCTTACCGACAGACTTCAAGTACCAAAAATTTTAGGCCTGAATTTTTTTCTTGAAGGCTGCAAAGAAAATTTAGACACCAGCTGATATAATTGAAAAATATAGGTGGCTAACAGCGGGCTTTGCCTTTCTTCCCGGGAGCCGTCATGACAGGAGAAGGGTCCTGTGGAGGTGCTGGGGGCACAGTGGCAACGGAGGAAGTGAGGGGGACCAGTTGAACCGGTGTCAAAGCCATATAGGGTTTGGGATGACCAGGAGGGATGGTGGCTGGGGGATCAAGGTACCAGACCGGTATGCGCAAGGTCAAGTTAGGGAGAGAGAGGGTGGCCATGAAGGGGATAGAATATACTCCGAGAGGGGGAGCTAGGAAAGGGATCTGCCGAGCAAGGTAATGACCAGGAGGGACGGCTTCGAGATGGTTAAGGCTAGGAGGAACCGATCCAAGAGGATAAAGGGGTTCAGGGATACCATCTGTAGGGGGAGGGCTAGAAGGAGGAGGTCCGGCTGGCTGAGATGAATGGCTAGGAGCGGGTTGCGGAGGGCGAGGGGGAGGTTGCTGACTAGCCGAGGCAGGCCGCTTACGGGCAGCTTGGGACGATTGCATCATGCAAACATTTGATAAGCTGGGATCGGTGACAGGAGGATGGGGAAGGTTAGGGAAAGTTCCAAGCATGGAGGAATATTTGTAAACGCTAGGGGAGACACTGATCAAGGAATCGATGGTTTGCTTGTTGGCTACAAAAGAGATGGTTGTCTCAGGGGAGGTCTGAGATTTTGGCTCATGATATGTCAACTGGTAAATGGGGACTATCTTTCCGTTATGGGGGAAAGACATCTTGCGAAAGACCGCGGATGGGACAGCAGACATAGCATAGGTGTAGCTTCACCCCAATAGAATGTTGTAATCTAGCGGGGCATCGATGACTTCAACGTAAACGCAAACAGTCTTACCGGCGAGGGTGATAGGACAATTACGAAACAGGCCAATGGGCTGGGAGGCATGACCGTCCCACGCTCGAAGGGTGATCGTGGAAGGGGCTAGCTCAGGGGATCCGAGTTGCTTCCAAACTGAAGCGGACATCACACAGGTGGATGCCCCCTCATCAATGATACACCGGGACACATTGGCATTCCAGATTTTGACTGGGATTTGGAAAGCGACGGAAGGAGGGAGAGGAGGATGGTCTGATTGAGTGGCATCGAAAACAATCATTTGGTCATCAGCAGGATCTACAGCGCCCACGATAGATAGTAGAGCCTTCTTTTGGGAAGGGCACGAATGGAGGATTTCTAGTGTGGAAATGGCAGCAGGAGATTGCGCCAAATCATCTACTATGCTATACGAATGAGTAGCTCGACCGGAAGCAGTGTTTCGACGTAATGGTCCCTTAGGATTCTTGGTATGAACCTCAACTTTGGGTTAAGGGATATGTAAAGGGCCATTCGGTGTCAAAAGAGGCTCTGTAGAACCTGAAGAGTGAGGCTCGGAGGCAGACTGAGCAGGAGACTGGGGGATGAAGGTCGACGGTCGGGGAAGGATCGGAATGCACCATAAGGATCTGGTAATCAGAGGAACCAGAAAGGGAAGGGGGAGTGGCGACTTGGCTGTCAGGCGGCTGGGTAGCCACGAATCCTTGCGAAGGGAAAGGATCAGTAAACACAGCTGGTTGGGTAGTGGCCACATTAGGAGGAGCATGAGGGGAGGCGTGTTGTCCGCACAATGTGGCTTGAGACTCCCACATCTGCCGCATCTGGGGTAAGAGGGGACAATCGTGGGTGTAATGACCATAAACACCGCAACACGAACAAGGCTTATTCATACGAAGTGGCCTGTCTGGCTTGGGCTGAGTGCCCTGTTGCTGGTTGGCAGTGTTAGGGTCCACACCGGGATTGGGTCCACGGGTACCAGGGGCAGATGGGTTTTGATTGCCTCTCCGCCTTATTTGGGAAGAAGGGGGATTGGTCGCGCCCTGCTGTGCAAATACTTGCCCTAGAGGGGGCTTTAAGTGTTGTTGTAGGTTTGGAGGAGGAAAGGGAGATGGAAGCACATATGCTGGAGGAGCTGGCGCACCAGGATGAGGATAAAGGTAATGGTTAGGTTGGGAAACATTGAGGTAAGCAGGAGGTTGGGCAAAAGGAGGAGGCATGCCGTATCCTGGATACATGCTACCGGGAGGGGGAAGAGTGCTGGAGGTGCTGGCCCCTCCCTGAGGGAGACCATAGCCCATAGGAGATTGAGTGTACGGATGGGAAAGGGCTCCAACAATACCGTTGGCGGAATGAGATGCCCCCGGGGCATTAGCGCCACCAGGCCTGGGGAGGTCAGGGAGAACGGTATAAACATAACCAGATTGAGCGTAGGTCAGGTCATATTTCAAAGCTATTTGGAGGGCGGCTTCTTCGGTTTGAGGAAAATGGGAGGCGACATCTTTGCCGATGGGAGCTGGAAGGGTGCGGAGGAACCAGTCCATATAAACCTGATCTTCGAAGGGAGGGGCTCGACATAAGCTCCGTCTTCTTCGCCATTCCTGAACATGGGAGGAAAGGTGGGTTGAAGAGGATTGCTTGAAGGAAGTCAAGAGCTCCGTGCCAGTGTCGTATCAGAGAGGGAGCTGGAAATAAGACAAAAAGGCTTGGGCAAGGGTCGCAAAGGTGGTATGGGAAGAGGTGGCTTGCTCAACATACCATTTAGAAGCTTTGCCAGTAAGCGTGCGTTGGAAAAATGAAGACGGATGGAGTCATCGGTAATGGAATTGGAGGAACACCACATGTGGAAAGATCGGACATGATTGGTTGGATCTTCTCCAGCTTGGCCTTCGAACTTAGGGATGTCGGAAGGGAGCTTGGTTGGCATGGCAGGCCAACCAACATCATGGTGGATAGGGTCATTGATCAACTGATTGAAATCAGGGAGGCTGAGGCCTGCAATGTACAGCAACAAGGGGGTGGCCGGGGTAGTTCTTGTGGTGGTTCCGCTAGTAGTCGGGCCGGCATTAGGTCCGGGGGAACCGCTAGCGTTAGGCCCTGGACCAGACATAGTGAAGGTGGTAGGGGGAGAACCAGGAGGAGAAGGAGAACTCGATGAATCAGGAGAGGAGTCGGAGTGCGGACTCGAAGGAGGACTGGCTCGACGACGACGGGGCGGAGCAGGTCGATCAACCGGAAACTGAGGGTGAAGGCCAAGAAGTCTCCGGGAAAGGCGCCTACGGGGCGCAATGATGACAGGAAGAAGGAAACCGACAGGGGCAGAAAGGGACAGAATCAAGAGAAGTCAAGGGCAGATAAGGTGCAGTGACAATTGATTTTAGAGTCTTTGCCAGGCGATGTTAACCAGGCGCTTCTTCTCTTAGGGTCAGTGTGTGGCGTGCGTTAATTTTAATTTTTAAACCCTTTCCGTTTTGAGAGCAAGAAAAAAGTGTGCTGCGTAGCTGAAAATAAACCTACAGAGAACAATATATAATGCTGAAATAACAGAAAAATAACAGCTACTTGTGCATCTATCTAACCCAAGAAGGTGGGTCTCTCAAAACTAATCTGAAAAGAAAGGGAAAAATCTAGGCAAAACACACGGAAAAGAGGCCAATAGATCTAAGGTCAAAAGGGACAGGGATCTAAAGGATAAAGCTGCTGAAAAGAGGTGCAGATCACAGCCAAAAGACAAAGGCAAGGTGGCTGGAAAAAGGAAGGAAATTAGCAAAAAGCGGAGGGGGCAAGGTGGAGGCCCTAAAAGTAGGTCCAAGCAAATATTCAGGAGGTGATTTGAGAGGTAGAAGAGCTGACTTCAATGGATCTGAAAGGGAGGTAACAGATTTGGAAAAAAGGAGGCTGAAGCTCTGAAAAACAGATGGCTGAAACAGCTAAAACTCTTCCACAAAAAGTGGAGGGTACTAAAGCCCTAGGGGGCTAGGTTCCCACTAGATGAGTAAAAATAGATCAGAACTTGGTCAAAGCGGGCTGAGACAGAGGCTGGAAGATCCTGACAGAAGCTGCAGCAGAACCCAGAAAAATTGCAGAAAAATCACTAAAAAAATGGCAGGTCGCAGTTTCTGACTTGTTTTCAGTGTAGGTCGTAGAAAAGGGGCAGAAAAGTGCAACCTGGAGGTCTAGGTCGCAGGTTATGGGCCAAAAAGTGCGACCCCCTGTTCTGGTTGTCTCGGCGGCAGATTTTCAGAAAAGTTGTCATCTCAGTTGCGGCTGGTGTCGCTTACCTGCGCAATAGGGCCAAAAACACACGGAAGTTAGAAATTTTAATGTTTTAGGGTTTTATGTGAGAAAAACAACATAAAAATAGGAAAAATAAACAGCTAAAAAGAAACCCTAGGGTTTGAAGTAGCTGGATATGCAGGAATAAGAAAAACGACAGCGGTCGTAATTTAAAACCCGTGTGGAGTCGCCATTTGTTAGTATGAATCCTTTGTCAAAGTGTACGAAAAAGGACCACTTTAGCTACGCATAACTAATAGCCCTAACAACAAAAGTCTCTGCCAATATCTTCAGATCTGCAGTTAGTTGAACATAAAAGAGCTGCAAAAACTAGATCTATGCATGGGAAGGCATTAAGCAGAAAAAGTAAGGGTTTGATCCATATACCAATAGACAAGACAACAACAATTTTTGAAAGAATTTTTGTATTAATCGGGCACCTGGGAGGAAAACAAGAAGGTGTATCCAATTCTCCTCAGTGGGATGGGTTCTTGGAAGTCCTCAACACTTCAGATCTAAAATCTCTCTCTCTTGTTGGTGTAGAAAACCCACACAAAGAATGGAACTCAAAGGGAGCTCTCACAACAAATGGCAGAAAATGGTGACCAAGTGTATAGATCCAGAGTGATCTAATAGGCAACAAAAGGTGAAGAATGGTAGGAAAAACCCTCCTATTTATAACAAAATATTGGGTCATTCTAGATCTTGGTGCATGGGTTAACCAGATCTAGATCCACTTTTATGGAATATTTTATTATATTTGTTGGAGGGAAAAGGTATTTGACTTGGGTCAAATCCCTTAATTTGTCAAAAATAAATAAATAAATGATTTATTTATCTTTTTAAGGAAGCGGTTAGAAGATAATAAAATAAATAATGATTTATTTAATTATTTAAGGAAGTGGTTGAAAGATAATTAAATAAATAGTGATTTATTTAATTATTTGTGGGTGATTTGGTCATATTTAACAAGGAATATAATCTAAATGAGGTTTAAATAATTCTTCCTAGAAAATAATAAGATAAATAAAGGTTTATCTAATTAATTTCTTTGATTTTGGGTTAAACATGACTGGGAATAATAATTAAATTATGGTTTAATTAATTATTCCATGAGGAAAATCAAACAAATATAGGTTTGTTTAATATTTCCTTTTGGGGTTTCCTGTTTTAACATATTGAAAGCAATTTTACTTAGGGTAAAATTGGTCTTACATGGTGTACTTGGGTCCATCTAATGATAATAGGTTAGATGACCAAAAAATGGTGTAACAAATAGAAAAATACTTGGCCTAGGATGATGCATTCTGATCCATGAACTGAGCCTAGAACAAGTGAGAAGCTAGAAAAGGAGGCCCAATGACTACGCAGTTGTGTATTTAAGGTAGGAAAGGGGCATTCTTTAGCCTTGAGACTACACAACGTGCATTGCAGGCTGGGTTGAGGGACATGATTGCAGAATTTTGAGGGCTAGTGGGGACACACTCCAAGTATTGGAGATGGAGAAGCTTATTGCATAGTTTCAGAGGTCAAAGAGGCCTAGATGACTACATAGTATGAGATTATAGGGCTTAAGGGATGAGCTTGCATCTTAAGTTTGTGAAGTGTGTAGTTCAAGTCAGGCTGGAGGTCATGACTATGCAATTATGGAGGTCAAGGTTAAGTCCTAGTCACAAAAACAACATAATTAAGCAGTCTTGGGAGGCAAGTATTGTGCACTTCATAGTGCCAATCATCAAGGTCACAACTAGAGGATTGATATTGTGCATTGCGTAGCTTAGGATAGGTCGGGTGAAGCTAAGTTTCTTGGTTAGAAAATTTTCCAAAATTACTTAGTGAGGGATGAGTGAGATCGGTGAACAATAATGAACTTTGACTATGATCACACACTTGGAATATTTTGATGACTCAAATAACATAGATCATATGTTTGCTTGAGGGGTCCTGACCCAGGTTCGGTGTGCAAGGTTTTCCAAAAAACCCTTATACTACTGGCCCTTTCGGCAGTGACCCGCTTGCATAGGTCACAGTCTCACCCGAAGTAGTATGGGTGAGTGCTGGAACGAGGTTTTCGCACCCTAAGAAAGGAAGGGTAAGGCAAGCAGGGCTATGTTCTGTTCAGACTACCTTGTCTCTGCACAGGGTTAAATATGTATCCAATTGCATCCACATGCACTAGATCTACAATTATATGCTTTTCATAACATCAACGCAACGTTACATAACCGGGACAGAACAGATCTAGATCCAATTTAATACACAGACTTTCGCAGCATGATATAACCAGAGTAGAATAGATCCAATCATTCAATATACAGACCTTCATGGTGCAAAGACAAAAAATGTATAACACAGTAATTACCAGAAATTCATTCAATAGTACTCACAGATTCATATCTAATAATCTTGCATATTCATTCATTCATCAACCTTTCCTTACAATTCCCTTCCCAACCTGCGCACATAGTAGCAAGGTCCACACACAACTAGACTAGGATCTCTGTACACACTGCCAACAGGAGTCCATTCCCCAAAAACCAAAACAGATCTCTTACACAACAAATCACATCAATAGCTCATCAAATCCTTCCCTCTTACAATATGAAATGCCTCTCTATTTATAACAATCTAGCTTTAACATTCCTATGGTCTATAACCCATGGTTTTCGAACCCCTAGTTTACCCTTTAACCCATTACAATGCATTTGGGGCTTTGACACCCCCCAAAAACCTTGCGCTATACTAAATATAATAAAAAATAACCAAAATAGACCAGTTTCGTAGCTTTTTAGGAGACCCCATTCCAATAGTCCCCTAACACAATCTTGTGACTCGTCCCGAGTCACTTTGGTGGTGCACCTTCAATCTACATGTGCAAGGTAGCCAGGGTGCGAAGGAGTGGTGGAAGTACTTCCTTGCTTTGGGCCGAACCGTGTTGTGCAATATTGATCATCGTTAGAGAAGCAGGCTCATCGAGATCCACACCGAATCGTTCCAACAACCAGTGGAGGCGTGAAATGGCAGACTACACATCATGTGCAAGCTAGAGTGTAGCATCAAACCATGGTTTCAACTGTTTTCACAAAATCTTCTTGGAGTGATGAAGGTCCTCATTCCCGTGTATAGCGGCCAGGCACTACGCGAGGGCGGGGGGAGGTGTGGAGGCCCAAACTTGATCTAGAACATCTTCTTCTTGCTTCAATTCCCATTGGGCATGCTAAAGCATGGGGTGGTGTTGTGCTGTCACCCATAGCTGCATAGCCCATTCAAGAAATTGGGCTCCATGTGCCAGTTGTTCCTGAATAATGCGTGTTGTGTTAGCGACCACGGAAATTTGCTGGGCTCTTTCTTCTAGGGGCATGACATACTGCTTGCGCCTTTCTCGATCACGACAGTACACTTCTTGCATTACTTTGGTAGATAGTCTTTGTAACTCTATAGTATATAGTTGAGCTAAGTATACTTGAATGTACTCGGTAATCGGTTCAGAAGTGTGAATTATGGTAGTGCGAGGGAGTAAACATACATTGCTTCTAGTGGGTGGGGTCTGGAAATGGCAGAGACGCATCAGGTCTCAATACCGCATCATTCCTACTGATCTTGGTTCACAGATAGTCCTTTTGGGTGACAACCCGCATACACTCCTATTACTGCACTCAGCATCTCTCGGTCCTCTTATCAGTTCCTCCTGTGAGTTGGGATCCGTAACAGAAAGATGAGCATTATATAACGTATGAATAAGTATAAAAAACCATAATGCGGGTAAGTGATGCTACTTGATAGGTGAATAAATAGCCTGACCCCACGTCTTCTAGCCATCTGCGCCCTAATTAAAGCTACTTAATGGAAAGGTAGCTCGCATGTGGTGCGTACCCTCGATCTGTCGAACCGTGCTTATCATAAATGGAGATATTGATGATCTGCTACCCATTTTCTATGTTTGTAAGTGTCTTTTCTCATTAATTTGGGATGTACTGACGTTCTTTCTTTGTGTCCAAGGTCATGTCCCTGAAATGTCAGAGAGGTTCTGATGTGTTGAGGTCATTTTCATATCTTTACAGAGGGTTTTCACGAGGCAAACCTGCAAGGTGATCGAGAGTCTTTTATAAGCATTTATGTCGTTCGTGGATGGAACATTCTTGTGTGAGACAGATGCGCCATACATCCGTAGGTGGTTTATTTCTTGAGATGCTCATAGATTCTTCTGGATACACATGATAGTACACAGGTCTGTAATCCTATGCATGTTGAGGTCAGTAGTACTCTGGTAAGTCTGGTTGGGCAAGGGTCAAGTGCACTCTTGAGTGTTGCGCATCAGCAGGTAACCACGTGGGTCGACCAACCTTGGGGCCCATCTGGCTAAGGGAGTTTCTAGGTGTAGAATCACCCTATTCCAATACTTCCTTCGAGTAGGGGATACAGGTCCTTGTGTAGGTGGTTCATATCGGGTTAACATTAGTGCTTCCCATGAAACTCTTAGGCTTCATAGGCTTCTGAGTGTCATCTGCATTCTCTTAGCAAGGCAAGGTTATTTCTATGGTAAATATGTGACGGAAGTTTCTGACGGTCTGAAGGCTGCGAAGCACCAAAACCTCATGTAGGTGGCTCTGCCAATTCTCCAGCTTCTCATTAGAGTCAGAAAAACATTCAATGTCCTTTTCCAAACAGAGCATCCCTTCATCCATGGGGTTAACCTAATCTTCATCTTGCGCAGTGATCTTATAAATATGATCTAATTCTTCCTTTGTATGGACAGGCTTGGTATACCGGGTACCTTCCATAGGATCCAAGGGTACTATGACGCGCATGACTTTGCTTACACCATGCTTCATTTCTTGAGGTCGATAATACCTCCCATGTCCATTTCCCAGTCCAGCCCAAGAAGCGCAGGGTAGGGGTCCGCGTCTTCAACCATTTCAATGACTTCAAAGTCAGCTAGGACTCTTACTCCTGCAATGTCAACCATAAATTTTGGTAACCTACCCAAGGGAATGATTTTCTATTGGTTTTCCATGTCCAGCTAGATATTGAGACATTCCAATTTGAGCGTTCCCATCTATCGCCATGTCTTCTTAGGTAGAACGTTTGCATCAGATCCAAGATCTAGGATAACCTGATCCATTTCATAGTCTCCAATTTGTGCAGTTAACCGCATCTCTCTCCCTGTGCATTTCTTAGAGCTGTATAGTTTGTGTACATCCTTGGTTTCGGGAATCAAGGTGGGCCGAGCTACGCAGGTATTCATCAAGGCTAGGAGGTTTCTTATGGCCTGTGGGTTCCTGAGAAACTTCAAACATGTCTTCAAAAAGGTTTAAATGTGTTCCTCACTCTGATGCTGCGTAGGGGCTGCTAGTAGTGCCTGTTCTTCACAAGATACTTCTTTGCTTCCTTGGGTGTCTATCCCGCTACGTGTTATGAATTTTACACTTGGATCCACTTCTCATAGCTCAGTCTTAATCCTCTATACATTCTACGTAGGGGTAGGGTGCTTTTATTGTATTCTAGCTATTAAGATCGGACAGTCTTCTACTTCATGGTCCAGCTGTTTGCAGTATTTACACGATGGCCTGGTGGGATTAGGGCATTCTCTAGAAAAGTGCCCTATTTCTCCATAGTTATAACAGATTAGTTAACCTCATCCTTGGCCTGCACTTCCTCCTCGACCTCCTCTGCCTCAGGCCAGTGATCCTCCAAAGTGCGCAGCCAGTCTTGGCGATGCAGGGTCTGATTTCACCTGACATAGGTTCCCGCGATCCATCATCAATTCATACATTCGACAATTCTAATCGTCATGTCCTACGGATTGATAGAATCGACACCATTTTTGTTTAGCTCAGGGACATATGCACTCAGCTAAGGGCAATGGTTCGTATCATGTAGTCTTGCTACTCGACAATCATCACACCATAGTGCAGATCCGCTTGATCCTGGTCGCAACAGGACAGGTTCCCTACTTACCCCTGGGTGTAGCGGGCTAGGTCCTCCGGCTTGCATATAATCAGTTAGTACAGGGCACTAATCCTTTATGTGACTACACACTCGGCAATGTATACACCAGAGATCTGCGCATATGTCTTTTCTTCACTCTTTTTGTAGGTTCTTTATCTCTATGTGCATAGCCCCAAGTTGTTCCTAGATTTTTTGGACTCCTCCTGAGGTATCCTCCTAGGGAGAAGCTTCTAACATCATAGTGAATTCTAAAGCTTTCTCATGCGATTCAAAGGTCTATTGATTCATTGGTGTGCGTAAGTGAGGTAACAACATGGCGATGAACCATTCTATATGTTGTCTATCATCATACTCGAACCCTCCTTCCCTAATTTCCTTCTTTAACCGTTGATCTGCCTCCCATACTGATTCAAATGCACCTTGTTTGAAGTCCTTTACATCTGCTACTATCTGGGAATAAGACTTCGTCTTGTGGAATTGTTGCTTCAGAGCACCCTTAATATCCTAAATGGAGGGAGTTCCATTTTGGGCAACATATCGCATATACCAATCCAGAGCTCTATCTTCGAATGCTAAAGACAGTTTCACCCTTTTTAGTGTATCACTTGCCACGTTCTGCGCAGTCCATATCAATGAACCAAAATCGATCCATGTCCTCATATTCTACCCCTTTGAAGGTAGGTAGTTTCAAATGCGCAGCCATATCCCTATCTAGGAACGACGTTATAGGCGAATTATTACCCTTGCATGCCCTAGGTGGTGATGTATCCGGTTCCTTTATTGGTCTATAGACAACACTTCCTCCGTCAAGGTTGGTCTGATAATACTTACCACTACGTGTTGCGCTCTCGTCTAGATCCGAGGTCATTCAGTTGGTATGGCTACACAGAATTCTCTTCTCGCACAAAAACTTCTTGATCAGTAATGGTAACATCTTCAGAAACTTACCTCGAAATCCTTTGCATAATCGTTGCTCAGCCTTAGAGTATGATACAAACTGATCAATGGCAAACTCTGTCACAAAGCCTCCTAGCACACTATCCACCCAGTGATCCACCGTGCGTGTAATAGTATTATTGGTTCTTTCTAGCTGTTCAAGCAGATCTAGAGTCCACTAAGTGACTCACTCATCCGTCCAGCACTTCTGGAATTCTACCAGCCTGGCTAGCAACTCCTAAAGCTCAATTGCAAAGTTTACAAAGAATATTTCATAGCTTTTAGTAAGAAATGTTAGTTTCAGTCTTTGCAGCCTTCCTCCAGTGACCAAAAATTCTCTTACCAAGTGATTTTAAGGTGTCAAGGTCAAATTTTTCCATTTCAGTGAGTTTTCAAGAAAAATTTGGTCACTAAGTATTAGGTCTAGGGTTTGCTTTTATTCTTGTCAAAGTTGTCCAAATGTCGGTTCATGTCACCATTCAACTAAGTGTACCATCATTCAGAGGGTTTTCATCATCATGTCAAGTTCCACTGGGTCATTTTACACCTTGTTCATGCTTCAGTTGTGCCTAGGTAAGGTCCATTTCTCTCTCCTAGGGTTTTGGAGGTAATTTCTCTTGGATGGTCAAATCATTAGCAAAACTTGTATCCTGATGTTCATACACCTTCCCCTATCCTTAATGTACCTTATTAATCACTTCCCATCACTGAGATCCCCCAAATTCCTCATTTTCGCACAAACCCTAGTTTGTTGCTACAACTTGGCAATTTTCTAGGCTAGGTCTGTGTTTTGCCCTTTTGGACCCCTTCCCCTCACTCAATCTCTAAAATTCCACTTTCCCCTGCTTCCTAACATCCCTCCCTACTTCCCAAAATTTTCTCAAGAATTTAGAAGCCCCTTTTCCCCTTCATTTTTCTTCATTTTGACAAATCCCTTGTTCCACATATTGGGATAAGTTTCACTAAAATGATTTTTATGAGCATTAAAAGATGAATTTTTGAAACCTGAGAGAGGTTTTTGTCCAAAACATGCCAAAGAAGAAAAAAATCCTTCCCTTATTACACAGGTATCATGGTTTTAGAGAAATGTCAAAAATACCGTTGCCTCAGGAGAATTGATGCGCCTCTGAAGTGACCTTGGGAAAATCAAGCTTTCTCCTAGCTTGGTTGGCTAAATGACTTTCTTGATGAGTCAAATGATAACTAGAAAAAAATATCTTTCCAACGAGCTATCAGGAGCTCAATTTGGACTTTGGTAAGTGCCTCAAAAATAGGCTCAAAGTGGCGCGACGCATTAAGTTTTTGAGCGCGATGCATAGAGGAATTTGGCTTGTTTTTCACTCTTCAGCTCAGAAATTCGCCCAGTTTTGACTAGTTTCACTTCTTGATGTAATTATTGATCTATATTGATGTAAATTTGTCGATATGATGTAAATTTGGATCATATTTACTTTTTCTAGAGGATTCATTCACTAAAATGTGAAAATTAAGTGAATGGATCAGTTTCCTAGCATATAGAGGCAAGTTGTTTGGCTGCCTAGATTTCAGTTCCATGTTTAGAATTGGTTGAAACAGCTCCTATAAGGATGAGATCGACCCCTAGAGGCATGGGAAGGGGTTATGATGGTCTATATATTGTGTTTCTGAGACATTTTCAGGGTTGGACTCTTGGGAATAGTTTGGCACTCTATTGTACATCACTTCTGCATTTTTGGAAAGGAAAGACCAGGGTTTTGCAGCACTTGTTGGGATCCTTGTGGCTTTGTTTTTGGATGGTGTTTTTCTCCATGTATTTTTAAGTTCATTAATGTTTTATGTATGTAATTTTCCTTCTCTTTGCTACTGAAATTAAACAAATGAGTAACTAAGGTAGAATTCATTAATTTGCTGGTGCTCTACCTTAAACTTTTGTTTAGTTTTATGTGTTTTATTGAGTTTGTAGAGGATCCTTGATACCATATTGCCCTTTTCAGCTTCTTAGCAATCCTTTCTATCCATTCATTAAATTTAAGGCATCTAAACCTTTTCTTATCTTGCCCCAACTTGAATTCTGCAAGAACTGGCCTTCATCCCCGGACCCAAATTTGCCTTTCCCATTTTTTCCAACAAAACTTCAAAAAATAAAATCAAATCATTGCACTTACATATCTAGCCTAAAATTAGTTTTTATTTCAGTCATCTCAAGTCTCATCGAATATATTTTACTGAGATTGATCCAGAGAGAGCCCTCTCCTATCCTCGTAGGGCTAGCTACGAGGCTGAGCGTGGTTTGATGTTACCTTGAATTCTGCCTTCTTTCAGCCTGAGGTAGATTTGAGCTATAACATAGTGGCAACCATACTGGGGAGAAAATGGTTTTCTTGTTAGTGTTATTCAATTTATAAGCTATAGAAGGAGCCCGAATTTATGCCAGGTAGCCTTCAAAACTCTCTTGCTATGCATCAGCGGAAGTAGATAAATGTTGCTTCAGTCAATCTCCTGTCTAGCTTGTAATCGCAACATTTAACTTGCAAATTTCCCCAGTACATGTATCAAGTTAGATCTGATAGTTGATGGTGGACAACGATCAGACACCGCAAGGCTGAAATCATTCACTTGGTGACTCCAAATAAGTTTCGAGATCAGATCCAAGGAATCCACTGGAGGATGAACCTGATTAGAAGAAACATGAAAGGACAATATGGCAAGATCAGGTCTTCAAGTTGGAATTCCATCTAAGACATTTTGTTCTTTGTCATAAATTATTTCTTCTCTTTTCCCAAGAATGTCAAGAAGGCTTTGCAAAGTATATTGTATTTGAGAAAAGATCCTCGACCTACATTTGATTCCTTCCCTTTGAAGATTGTGAATACCAAATATTTGCATGCCTTTGAGCTTGATGAAGACCTTTCTTCCGAATCTTGCAATGACCATCTTCAAAATGATGAACCTCAAGAGACCAAGATTGATTCTGCAACATTTGTACATACGCCTATACCTTATAAAATTCCAAATCGATACAAGCCTCTGATCTTACCTCCTATATCCCATGCTTTCCCTAAAAATTATGACCTATATCTACCAAGATTTGATGGTGAACGCGACAACATCACTGCTGAGAGACATCTTCTGAATTTTGAGTCTTTTCTTGACCTTTTTGAAGTTGATGATGAAGATGTTAGTATTAGGCTTTTTGCTCTTTCCTTGCAAGGAAAATTCAAGAGTTGGTTCAAAACCCTGCCTGATGCAAGCATCTCAGATTTACAGAAGTTCGTCAAAGTTTTCCTTGATAGGTGGATGATCGGACATAACCCTTTCCTTATTATAGAATAATATAACCAGCTGAAAAGACTACCAGGGGAGACAGTACAACAATTTTCTGCCAGATTTAATCAAGTATATTTTTCGATGCCAGCTGATATAAGACCTTCTCCTAGATCTTCTCTCTTGCAATACCCGGGTGCTTTTGATCTGGAAATGGAGTTTCAATTGAGGGAAAGGAATATTGCAACACTCCACGAGATACAGAACAGTGCAATGAATGTAGAGGCTCATTTGCTGATCTTGAGGGCAAGGTTGAAGGAAGAAGATATGAGAAACATAGATCCAGAGAAATCGACATCTTTAGAGGTAAAGCTTGACATGTTGGTAAGTGTGGTGGAAGAGATGATGCAAAAGAAAACCACAAGGAATGAGTATAATGTTCAAGCTCATGGCTCGCTGATTGAGGAAGAACAAGTTGCTGGTCCAAAACATTTTGTTTCTTATTCTGGTTTTCATAGTGATTGTTTTATAGATCATTTTGAAGAAGAGAGAGTTATTGATATGATATGTATGCTTGATGATTTGCCTCAGTTTGATCAGTATGATGATGATTATGTGCTCCAAACAAAAGCTAATCTTGCAGACAAATCGGAAGCTAGTTTATGGAAGGAGCAAGTTCACTTTCAGCAGCTTGAGTACAATGATCAACCGATACATATCAGCTATGACAATGACGAGGAAAGTGCAGAAAATTTTGAAGTAAGTGAAGGATATTTGCCTTTTTGTTTTGATTCATTTCAGCTCATCCGATACAACTTCCAAGCAATCAGAAATCAACTGTCAACAAGTCTTGGATTGGATCATCTTGAGGGCAATAAAAACCTTGTTCAAGACTTCTCATATTCAAATTTGCAGCCCCCGAAAACCATTGATTGTCAAGTTGCAGATGAAGACATGGAAGCTGGTATATATGATCAAATGATATCAGGTGACTCCGTACCATTTTGTTTTGAATCATTCCAGTTTTTGAAGGGTAAATTGCATAGTAAATCTTCAAATGAGCAGCCTATAAGAAATCAGCAATCTCTCAGTGTTAATGTTGAGGATGAGACATATAACGAAATTCTTGAGCATCCTGTAGCATCAGATTTACAACCACCAAATGAAATTGAAGGTCAGATTACAGATGAAAGCGTGGAAGCTGAAATACATGATTTAAGTATGCAAGAGGATTCTGTACCCTTTTGTTTCGAATAATTTTAGTTTATAAAGCAGAATCTTCGTAATATCTCTAAAGAAAAAGATCAACAACCAGTAGAATGTTATACAGTTTCAATGGATACATCGCAACAGTCTTCTCAAGTTTTTGATGATCCTATTGCTCGTATGTTGGATGATGTTTGCTGTAAAAATTCTTCTCCATTGGCTAACCTTGTGACAGAAAAGAATGTTGATAATAATCTTATTCAAAAGTCGCCTTCATTGTCTTGTCTAACAGATTTTTCATTACAAAACTCATTTCAAGGTTTGCAGCTATATGAGGAGATTGATAAAGGAGACTTTTGTTCTGTTTGGAATCAGCAACAGAGTTTGGTTATTCACGAATTTCAGAATCCTTTTGACAGCTTGCTGCAATCACCAAAGAAAGCCAGCACAAATGTGAGGAAAATCTTAATATCCAGCTATGAAGATTACTTGGACCAGAGCAGTAATATGTTAATGGAAATCAGTAGGTATGTTTATGAAGATCCTTTTGTAGTTTTCTTGAAGTCATCCAGTCAATTCATGCTTTGCAAGTTTATCAGCAGTCAACTTGATTTGAAGTTTCCATGGGAGTTGCCTTTCGATTCTTCCCTTTTCCTGCGCATCAAAAAGCATTTGGGAAGAAATCAAACAGTAGCTGCAATACTTACTTGGTTGCATTGGTTGTTTCATTTCACTTGATCAGGTGATGAATGAAACTGTTAGAGTAGGTTATATTGAATAAGCTTCATATTGACCATATTTTCCAGTTTGTCAGTTGTGTTTAAGTATCAAGTCAGTTTTGAGTCTTGTTATTAAGTTAGTTTGTGTCATCAAGTCATCAGTTTTCAGTCATGAATTTCAGCTTGAGTTTTTTATTCCATTTCCCAATGGATGAAGGCACTTTCTGCTCTTCCAAAGATCTGTGGTTCTTGGCACCTCCAAGGAGCTACCATCCCCTTTGGAGCCAATGTTAGTTTCAGTATTTGCATCCTTCCTCTAGTGATCAAAAATTCTCTTACCAAGTGATTTTAAGGTGTCAAGGTCAATTTTTTTCATTTCAGTGAGTTTTCAAGAAAAAATTGGTCACAAAGTATTAGGTCTAGGGTTTTCTTTTACTCTTGTCAAAGTTGTCCAAATGTCGGCTCATGTCACAATTCAGCTGAGTGTACCATCATTCGGAGGGTTTTCATCATCATTTAAAGTTCCACTGCTTCATTTTACACCTTGTTCATGCTTCATTTGTGCCTAGGTAAGGTCCATTTCCCTCTCCTAGGGTTTTGGAGGTAATTTCTCTTGGATGGTCAAATCATCAGCAAAAATTGTATCCTGATGTTCATACACCTTCCCCTATCCTTAATGTACCTTATTAATCACTTCCCATCACTGAGATCCCCAAAATTCCTCATTTTCGCACAAACCCTAGTTTCTTGCTAGAACTTGGCAATTTTCTAGGCCAGGCCTGTGTTTTGCCCTTTTGGACCCCTTCCCCTCACTCAATCTCTGAAATTCCACTTTCCCCTACTTCCTAACATCCCTCCATACTTCCCAAAATTTTCTCAAGAATTTATAAGCCCCTTTTCCCCTTCATTTCTCTTCATTTCGACAAATCCCTTGTTCCACATATTGGGATACGTTTCACTCAAATGATTTTTCTAAGAATTTAAAGATGAATTTGGGAAAACTGAGAGAGGTTTTTGTCCAAAAATTTCCAAATAAGGAAACCCTCCTTCAATTTTTACACAGGTATCATGGTTTTATATAAATTTCAAAAATACCGTTGCCTCAGGAGAATTGATGCACCTCTGAAGTGACCTTGGGAAAATCAAGATTTCTGCTAGCTTGGTTGGCCAAATGACTTGCTTGATGATTAAAACGATAACTAGACAAAAATATATTTCCAAAGAGCTATCATGAGCTCAATTTGGACTTCAGGAAGTGCCTCAAAAACAGGCTCAAAGTGGCGCGATGCATTGAGTTTTTTAGCACGGCGCATAGAGGAATTTGGCATGTTTTTCACTCTTCAGCTCAGAAATTCGCCCAGTTTTGAATAGTTTCACTTCTTGATGTAATTATTGATCTATCTTGATGTAATTTTTTGGCTATGATGTAAATTTGGCTCATATTTACTTTTTCTAGAGGATTCATTCACTAAAAGGTGAAAATTAAGTGAATGGATCAGTTTCCTAGCATATAGAGGCAAGTTGTTTGGCTGCCTAGATTTCAGTTACATGTTTAGAATTGGTTGAAACAGCTCCTATAAGGATGAGCTCGACCCCTAGAGGCATGGGAAGGGGTTAGGATGGTCTATATATTGTGTTTTCTGAGACATTTTCAGGGTTGGACTCTTGGGAATAGTTTGGCACTCTATTGTACATCACTTCTGCATTTTTGGCAAGGAAAGACCAGGGTTTTGCAGCACTTGTTGGGATCCTTGTGGTTCTGTGTTTGGATGATGTTTTTCTCCATGTATTTGTAAGTTCATTAATGTTTTATGTATGCCATTTCCCTTCTCTTTGCTACTGAAATTAAACAAATGAGTAACTAAGGTAGAATTCATTAATTTGCTGGTGCTATACCTTAAAATTTTGTTTAGTTGTATATGTTTTCTTCATTTTGTAGAGGATACTTGATACCATCTTTCCCTCTTCAACTTCTCAGCAATCCTTTATATCCATTCATTCAATTTAAGGCATATAAACCTTTGCTTATCCTGCCCCAACTTGAATTCTACAAGAACTGGCCTTCATCCCCGGACCCAAATTTTCCTTTCCCATTTTTTCCAACAAAACTCCAAAAAATAAAATCAAATCCTTGCACTTACATATCTAGCCTAAAATTAGTTTTTATTTCAGTCATCTCAAGCCTCATCGAATATCTTTTTCTGAGATTGAACTGGAGAGAGCCCTCTCCTATCCTCGTAGGGTTAGCTACGAGGCTGAGCATGGTTTGATGTTACCTTGAATTCTGCCTTCTTTCAACCTGAGGTAGATTTGAGCTATAACAAGAACATACCTATTTTTCCACCTTTCCACTATTAACTTTTCACTTTGGTTTTATTTTACTGCAAAATCCTGGATCGGCCTTTTGAACCAGTCCTCGATCTCTTTTCTTTCAGGCTTCCAGTATTCTCTTGTCATTACCTGATCCCTTTCTCAGATCTCTTCCGATCCCGGCAACAAAACCATTTTTTGGCTTGAGGGGTCCTGAACCAGGTTCAGTGTGCAAGGTTTGCCAACAAACCCCTATACTACTAGGCCTTTCAGCAGTGACCCGCTTGCACAGGTCACAGTCTCACCTGAAGTAGTATTGGGGGGGTGCTGGAACTAGGTTTCTGCACCCTAAGAAAGGAAGGGTAAGCAAGTAGGGTTGTGTTCTGTTCAGAATACCTTGTCTTCGCACAGGGTTAAATATGTATCCAATTTCATCCACGTGCACTAGATCTACAATTATATTATTTTCATAACATCAACACAATGTTACATAACTAGGACATAACAGATCTAGATCCAATTTAATACACAGAATTTTACAGCATGATATAACTAGAGCGGAACAGATCCAATCATTTAATATAGAGACCTTCACAGTACAAAGACAGAAAATGTATTACACAGTAATTACCAGCAATTCATTTAATAGTACTCACAGATTCAGATCTAATAATCTTGCGTATTCATTCATTCATCAACCTTTCCTTACAATTCCCTTCCCAACCTGCGCACACAGCAGCAAGGTCCACACACAGCTAGACTAGGATCTCTGCGCACACAGCCAGCAGGAGTCTGTTCCCCAAAAAGCCAAATAGATCGCTTACACAATAGATCGCATCAATAGCTCATCAAATCCTTCCCTCTTACAATCCGAAATGCCTCTCTATTTATAAAAATCTAGCTTTAACATTCCTATGGTCCACAACCCATGGTTTTCGGACCCCTAGTTTACCCTTTAACCCATTACAATGTGTTTGGGGCTTTGACCCACCCCAAAACCACTACGCTATACTAAATGTAATAAAAAATAACCAAAATGGACCAGTTTTGTAGCTTGTTAGGAGACCCCATTCCAACATCATACTTGACATACAAACATAGCATTTCCCTTTGTGTGACAGTGTTACCCAATTACGAAAATTGTGGCACCACACATACACTTACGACGACTGTGACGAGACTTGTGTGATAGTACTCAAAACTTTGGAAATGAGTGCGATGGATACTTAGAAGGTTAAAAAAACTCATTTGCACAATGTGATGTCTTGGATCCATTAGAACAAGATCATACATGTAATATGACAACAAGCATGCCAAAATATGAAACTTTTCCCATCTTGAAAAATGGATCACAACACAGTGAAAAAACCAAAAATATGAGCTTAAAAGTTGCGACAGTAATGAACAAGACCAAAGAAGGCTTTGAAATTCGGTATAGGCCAAAATTTTAGAGGGGATTGTACCAGCTACAATAGAGCTATAGGATAAATATTAGATATAGGCAATAAAATTTCAACAAAAAGTTTGATCAGGGTAGGAAATGGGTACTTACAATATTTAGAAGATATGGAATTGAAGAGTTTAGAGCAAGCTCATAGACAAGTTTAAAGCATTTTGTGTGACATTTAAACTAGGGACTGCTTTGCCCTGTGGGATGTAGAGAATTGTAGACTAGGTGCCTTATCCATTGGGAATGGAGTCAAAAAAATCACATTCTTCATTTATGTCTTTCACCATAATTTGTAACTGTGAAATTGAACCTATAACTACAAATTTCACTTTTTTATATTTTGAAACCTCGCTGCAAACTAAAACTATTGAAGTAAATTGAAAACTAACTAATATATACAAGGAAAAAGAAAAAAAATTGCATTAGTGCTTTATCAATTAGGCTATGGGTTCATGTAAATATTTTAATGAATTTTTCCTTTACTAATAAACTTGAAGCTTGAGAACTAAACGTTGCAACCTTATCAAACAGAAACAATTCATATATTGCAAACCAAAAATACTAAAGAAAAAACAAATTGATCTACTACACACTAAATTCTCAAAAAATAAACTTATTCAACCACAGTCACCCCTACTCTATTGAAATGAGACTCTATCCTCTTAATTGTAATCAAAATTCGAGTGAAACCATGCAAGGAGTAGATTATCTGACACACCACCTTGCATCCAATTGAAAAATTGAAACATATATACAATATAAAAATGAAATTTTGTGAACAACTTGTAATTACAATTGCATATAAGTATACTACTGAAAAATATATTATTGAAGAACTCTGAAGACCTCATTGTCTGTAGATGTGTGAAAATTTTAATCACTCCAGAGAGAAATAAAGATATAATTCATAAAGTAATCATTACAAAGCCTTGAACTATTACAACAAAAAATGCATTTGACATTTTGAAACTAGTGGAGTGATCAACCCATGGAATCACCAAAGAAAAACAAAGTGGAGTTGGGATGTGAAAGAAAATTTAGCCAATACCGAATGTCTAATATTTTTTCACCACCAAAGAATAGATCTAGTCTTGATTATTTTCCAGGGAAAAATATTGAATACTCTATTCCCCAATAATGATGCCAAATTTTATATCTATCTATTGAAGACAATTTATTAGCTGGAAATTGTGCCAAGAAATAAATGCAACCTACTTTAGTTTCAAGATGGTTATTGAACCAAAGCAGGTTCCTTGAAGGGTTATGAGGATTTTTGTTTTCCATTGTCTCTAAAAAACAACCTATGAAGAAAAATGGTTAATTTAGCTATTTTTGGATGGGTTGTTGCTAATGAGTCACAAATCCATGCTTAAAAAATAAACCCTCCTTTTCAGAGACCTAATCAAACTACCAACATCCAAGTATGAAAGAATAATCAACAACTTGAAGGCCTGGGTAGAAGACTTTAGATACTATAAACTAGAATTTATTCTTAGAATGAATACTTATGTCAGATAATGATATTGGAGAGTGTGAAGAGTGACTCTCAACAACTTAAACAAAGTACAAATAAAAATTTTCCACATGGAAATAATCTAATCATGGAGAGGAAATAAATCAAGCAAATTGTTTAATTAACTAACTCAGTGTTGAACATAACTTTCCAGGGGATGTAAGGATCACTGAACCTTGACCAATCCTCTCCATAGATTTATACAACAATAAATGTATGAAGAACTAGATTATATATTCACAAGAAAACACATATATATGACACAAGGTCTGTCAAAAGAAAAAACTAGAGACTTGATGTCGTTGCTACAACACCCTCCAAATTTTGGCCTATATTCAAATTGAGTGTTGATTTAACCACGTGAATAGTAATTTCTAGTTACTAAAGTCATTCCACACTTGTTCTCTAAGTTTCCAAGTCCCTTTGTGTAGAAATTCCAAGTGTCATTCTTCGTGGAAGAGAGTTATAGCACATCTATAAGACGTAAATTTGGTGTGTTCTCTTGGAATTATGGGTTCTATCCATCCTAGAGATATGCATTAGACTTATTTCCTAGAGTATTGTTCACTTTCTTGTTGCAATCAGCACTAGTGTCGCAAACTGTACCTTAAGTGTCGTACTTGGAGGTAATTTCATTTTGTTGTCGTTTCGATGGATGCATATTTATTTTGGGAGTTAAGATTTTTATTGTCATGTGGTTGATCATTTGTAAGTGTGTGATCATGTTCAAGTCTAGTTATGGTCTTATATTTTTGTCCTATTGATCCCACACTTGGTCAATTTTTAAAGCTTTCCTCTCTTTGCAACTTGCGGACCAATCACTCCTCATCTTTCCTTCCTGAACTATGCACTGCATATTCGCAAGCCCCAATCAATCATCCTTGCCTCCTAGAATAATTCCTCCAAGAACAACAGATTGTGCAAGCCTAATGCTCAGTTCCTACATCCTAATCTTGTTAAATACACAATATTTTCCTAGTTTGGCCTCAACTACACACTATGCATTCGTACTCAGTAGCTAGGCCTTGTCTCAATCCTTGACCTGCTCTTCTATTGAATCTGTTTTTCGATTCCATCCAGAACTACACAATTAGAGTGATAAATCCTACCTCTCTACATCATTGACTCCCTCAACTATGTAATCATGTCGTCCTGACCCTCAACCATTATGAATTGTGTAGTCTTAGTGAATAGACCCTCATCACTTACTCTTGGAACTGCATACTACACAATACATAAGCCTCCTTCTCCGTCTTTCCCATTGTCCTAGATAAATGAACATGTTTCATGATGAACAAGATATACTAGGATATTTTGGTACTGAGTCTTCCCATGAGTGAATTTTATTTATAGGTGTTGTTGTCTTGACATGACAAGATGATACTCAGGGAGGATTCCAAGGATATCATATAAGAAGACACTTGTGGATTTGGAGATACAACGAGATCATCAAGCCAAGAGATGAAGGGAAACTAGATCACAACTCAAGTTTGAAGATTAATATCACAAAAAAAAGCTCCATATAAACTAGCCTCTTAGAGGATGAAGAAGTACTTGCAATATCTATCATGAGGATATAAATAAAGTAGCAAGGAGAGGAAATCTTGACATTGACACATCATGATGAAGTTCCATGTAATTATTTCCAAGTGATGGCCTGTCCAAGAGTCGCTTGAAGAGTCTTAGGTGTCATTGTATTTTTCCATATCATCTATGGATGTAATCATGTAATTAGAGAATGATGAAAATTAAAATGTGTGGAAGCTAAAGGGTTACACATATAATGTGAGGAGTCATATAAAATCTCAAGGGTCTCGTAGGAATTCAAAATTTCACATAGGAGATAAAGAGTCATGAGGGAAGCTTAAGATTCACTAGGGAGGTGGAGGGTCACCAAATTTGTTATATAAACATCCTCATAACTAAAGCATGGGAGTTTTCACCTTGGCTTCTCAAGCTAGGCATAGGAGAGAAGATTAGGCTTTTGAGAAAAAAGTAGTTGTTTAAATTTACATTACTGGAACTAGTGTTGTATCATTTTAATGGTGTACCTTAGGACTTCTAGTCAACAATTTGAAGCCCTTGGAACTGAAAAAATCTTCATGCATATGTTGTGAATGATTGTAATACTATTATTTCATTGTTTTTGGTGTTTGTTTATGTAAATACATACTAATAAAAATGAACTATTTCATTGGATTTAGTATGCATCTTTGAATAATATGAGGTACTATCTAGGTCTAGCTCAACTATTACTTATGACTTCAAATGATGTGATTTAAAATCCCTGTGTTCTAGACATGCATGCTTGGATAAATGATTAATTATTGTGTCAAATGTCAACATAGCTAAACAAACAACATATGTAACTTCTTGGTCTCACCATGGGAGTGCGTATGACAAGAAAATAATATGTGATTCACACATGCAAATTAAGCACTAAGAATAATAAACATGAAATTGAAACAAACCAGACTACAAATAGAAAGTATTCACATATCACACCAAACCAAACCAAAACTAAAATATATATTTCTAAGCACAATGAAGTGTAATATATTGTTTCTTATAGTGCCTACCACCAAACCCATTGTCATTTGTTAGGAATCTATAATTTGCAAGATTGGAAAATACAAACTGCAGAGACAAAATTATTTCAACCACTTTGGGATTCTAGGATCTAGCCCTCCTGAATCTGGAGAGGGATCTCTCCAATAAGTGCAAAGATTGGATTTATCTCTAAGGTTTCTGAATGTGATATTAGGCTAGTTATTAAGAGCAAGGGTTTTTGTTTGTTTGGATGGTTGAGCATGATTATTAGTTGAGTGGAAAGTCCTAAATGGAAAGAGTTTCAAAGGTGTGAAGTTGCAAGTAATCAGAACAAGTTTTGGCTAAAAAGATAGATATAACGCTTGTTTTTATTCCATTGGGCTATGGATTCATAATAGGGATTTTAATTGTGCAAAAATTCAAGAGTGGTCCAACGGGAAAGTCATCTATATCACAAGATCGTTTGAGATAAAATGATGGAATGGAAACAATAAAAGTGTTGGAGGGGTGGAAACTGATAATAATTTCAACAAGGATTTATAGTCATTCCAAACAAGAAAAAGTGTTTAAGCAACTATTTAAAACCAACCAAAGGGAAGGGCTCACCATAGACCTCTTTGGACAAGCTTGTATTAAATATAACTCAAGAGACAAACAATCCAGTAATCCGCATAATTACCTTCAAAAAGGATGAAAAACACATAAGAGAAACAAAATGCAACTTAAGATCAGATAAGGTACTTTTAAACCTAGTCTGCTTTCAACAAACACTTAGGGAAAATTTTAGAATTACCTTTGGAGAAAAGAAGCTAGAAACAGGGAAAACCATCACTTTTCTAGTCTAACTTCAATAATAAAATAGTTAAAATAACATTCGAGAACAATTTTTAGAGAAAATTGTAGGACGAGGGAATGCCAGCATTCCTAACTGCCTAAACTGTATTGAATCATTCTTAAATACACAATTTAGAGGAAAACATTGAGATAAATCTTATCAATCAGAGAAGGGTACTGTTTGACAGTAAATCCTAACTCTATAATTGATTTTCTTTATTAGAGAATAGTGAACAATATGGCATACATAGAAGGAAAAACAATAACAAAGAAAGGGGCACTTCACCAGTGATATAGACTAGGATCCCAAGAAACATCTTGTATATTGAAGTCAAACCAGTTACATCTTCAAGTCCAATGTTTTAGTTCAGCAATCATCTTCACTTCTCAGCCTAACTTATTAGATCAAAAACAGAGCTTCAAGAGCCTTTGAACACTATTTACAGGTAGAAGTTTCGAGCACAAGTATGTTTCAAAGTTCTACAACCAACGTTTACAATGAACTCCTCAATAATATTTTATAGAATGATGAGGAGGTCGAAAGAGAAAATATCTAAGGGTTCAATTAATACAGATTAATACTTCTTGGCCTTTGAGGGGCTCAATGGAGAATTTTACAAATATTTTCCTTTATTAATTGATTTACATTAAATATTTAAGCTCGATGGGATGATTTTGTTGACTTTGAGGCTCTGTGTCAACTTATAATAATTTTGATGATATTTTTTGCAATAAATCCTTTGGTTGAACTAACTTTTCGGCTGTGATGAGGCAAATATCCTCTGTTCTGGTCATATCTCAGCCCTCTGTTGAATGCTTTGAGGCTACATGTGGCAACCTGGTAGCTGAGAGGAATCAATTAGCCTCTGATGTGGTAGTGGAGGAATCCTCTGTCTAATAGATATTATTGATTTTATTTAAACAATGTTTATTTAGTGGATTAGGCTTTTGATTTTCGATCCTAGTCGTAATCCACCCAGAATGTGTAATTAATCATTTAATTCTTCATCCTTGGTTCTTTTGGGTCTTCAACACTGATACTCTTTGTCTTCGTCATGTTTCACTATGTCGCGTTGATGTGCAGGTGCCACAGTGGGCTCGTATGGCATCAATGCTCATGATGCACTGATGAAACGTGACTTTGAACCCTTTAGATGGCCTTTTCTTTGATAAACAAAATTCTGGAGGATCGTCATCCTTAGCTTTCATTTCCTTTAAAATCCTTTGAAAAACCTTTAAAGTCCTGCATAAAACAATAAAAATTAGAAAATCCTGCATATTTTTTTTTTGGTAAAACTGCTTAGAAGGCTGCGGTTAAGTCACAACCGTTGGATGAGAGCATCCAACGGTGGAGATTTGCTTGCAGAGGTCAGAAGGAGGATATTTCTAAGAAAGGGGCATAGGATTAAATTTGAGCCATAGATTTGATTTGATCGATGGTCAAGACAAATCGAGGCAATAATAATGTGAAGGGGTCACATATACTATGTTATGGTGGAAAATGTGAAAAATACAAAAGAAAAGGGGAAGAAATCCCTTTGGTGGAAGAAAAGCTTTGGAATGAAATTTGGGGTTTCGTAGAGGATTTTGGGCCATTGCATCAGATTCGGCCCATGAGATCAACGAGTGTGATTGCTCGTTGAAGGCCCTTGGTGTATGGCGAAGGGTGATAAAACAACGCGAAATCCCATTGGGACCGTTGATCTGCAAAGATCAACGGAAGGGGTCACAGGCGATAAAACATAGTATAAATGAGGGAAGGCAGTTTTAGGAGGAGAAACCAAGGGTTACGCGTAGCAAAAATGGAGAAAGGCAGTTTCACCTTTTTAAACACGATATGCGTTAAAGGCCGCCATGTGTCTTTTCAAAACAACTTATATCGCGTAAATTTTGGGGATTAACATTCGTGCTTAAAGTTATGCTATATGGAAAGTCGGCCGTTAGATCTGGGGCCTCAGATCTAACAGTGGGGAGCAAGCACAATATTGGATAGATGCACGGGTAGAAGGAGGAGGGGTGGTTTCAATCTAAGCCGTTGGATCAAAGATGGACAGCTGAGATCAGATCTAGAGGGAAGCAGGACCCATAGGGGGCAGGCCTGTCAGGGTTAATATGAACCGTTAGATGTAGAATATCAATGGTCAAGATTGAAACTGGGGTTTAAACGAAATAATACAAAGGTGGAGAAAGGATTAATAGGAGTCGTTGATCTGCATAGATCAACGGCTGGGATTGGTCATAAAAAATTACATGAGGGGTATATGATTTTAAACCAAATTTGGGAGGATCGATCCAGACCATCCTATCTGGACACGTGGATGGACCAGATGCAATCGGGGGTTTGCGATCGGTGGGGAAATGAGCATGGGGTGTGCTGAAGCGATTAATTGTGGGCCGGGGGAACCCATCTGGGAATGACCAATCGGGGGTGGCATAAAATAGTAACGTGCCAATGAAAACTCCCGATGTGATTTTGCACAGGCCATCGGATTGGCCCAATGATAAATGGTGGATAAAAGCTCCAACTAATGAATGAGAAGGGACCATATAATATAAAAAATCAAAATTTGAATGGAAAAAACAAAGGTTTATGTATCGGGCAGGTGATATATATATATATGAAAAGGCTCCTGATTGTGGGGTGTTACACCATTTTTTGGTCATCTAACTTTTCATCATTAGATGGACCCAAGTACACCATGTAAGACCAGTTTTACCCCAAGTAAAACTGCCTTCACTATGTTAATTAGGAAACCCCAAAAGGAATAATTAATTAAACCATAATTTAATTATTATTCCCAGTCATGTTTAACCCAAAAACAAAGAAATTAATGAAATAAACCCATAATTATCTTATTATTTTCTAGGAATAATTATTTAATAATATTCCTTGTTAAATATGACCAAATCAACCACCATTAATCAAATAAATCATTATTTATTTGACTATATCCCAACCACTTCCTTAAAAAGATAAATAAATCATTTATTTATTTATTTTTCACTAATCAAGGGATTTGACCCAAGTCAAACACCCTTTCCCTCCGACAAATAATAATAAAATATTCCATAGAGGTGGATCTAGATTTGGTTAACATTATTTTAATCATGCACCAAGATCTAGAATGACCCAATATTTTGTTATAAATAGGAGGGTTTTCCCCTTCATTCTTCACCTTTTGTTGCATACTAGATCACTCCGGATCTATACACTTGGTCTCATTTTCTGCCATTTTTGCTCCCATTGAGCTCTACCTTCTACATTGGGTTTTCTACATCTACAAGAGAGAGAAAGCTTAGATCTGAAGTGCTGAGGACTACAAAGAACCCATCCCATTGAAGAGATCTGGATACACCTTCTTGTTTCCTCCCAGGTGCCCTGTAATATAAAAATTCATTCAAAAATCGTGTTCTTGTCTTGTCTGTTGGATGCATGGAGCAAACTCTTTACTTCTGTGCTTAATATCTTTCCATTTATAGATCTGTTTGTTGCAGCACTTTAACTACTAATTGCAGATCTGAAGATGTTTTGCAGCCATTATTGTTGTTAGGGCTATTAGTTATGCGTAGCTAAGGTGGGTCTTTTTCGTACACTTCGACAAAGAATCCATACTAACAAATGGCGACTCCACACGGGTTTTAAATTACGACCGCGGTCGTTTTTCATATTCCTGCATATCCAGCTACTTCAGGCCCTAGGGCTTCTTTTTTAGCTGCTTAGTTTTTCTCTTTTCATGTCATTTTTCTCACATAAAACCCTAAAAACCTAAAATTTCTAACTTCCGTGTGTTTCTGGCCCTATTGCGCAGGTAAGCGACACCAGCCGCACCTGAGACGGCAATTTTTCAGAAAATCTGCCGCCAAAACAGCCGGAACGGGGGGGTCGCACCTTTTGGCCCAAAACCTGCGACCTGGACGCACCTTTTGGCCTGTTTCCTGCGACCTCAACTCAGATCAGGTCAGAACCTGCGACCTGCCCTTTTCTCAGCATTTTTTCTGTAATTTTTCTGGGTTCTGCTGCAGCCTCTGCCAGGGTTTTCCAGCCTCTGTCTCAGCCCGCCTTGACCAAGATCTGATCTGTTTTTACTCATCTAGGTGGGAACCCAGCCCCTTAGGGCTTTAGTACCCTCCACTTTTTGTGGAAGAGTTTCAGCTGTTTCAGCCGTCGGTTTCAGAGCTTCAGCCCCCTCTTTTTCCAGATCTGTGACCTCACTTCCAGATCCTTTGAAATCAGCCTCTTTTCCTTTCAAATCACCTCTTGTCGTTTTGTTTGGACCTCCTCTAAAGGCCTCTGCCTTGCCCCCCCCCGATTTTTTGCTGATTTCCCTTTTTCCAGCCACCTTGCCTCTGTCTCTTGGCTGTGATCTGCACCCCTTATCTGCAGCTTTATCCTCCAGATCTCTGTCCCCTTTGACCCTAGATCTGTTGAGCGTCCCTTGTGTGTGTTTCCATAGTTTTTCCCTTTCTTTTCAGCATAGTTTTGAGAGACCCACCTTCTTGGGTTAGATAGATGCATACGTAGCTGTTATTTTTCTGTTATTTCAGCATTTTATTCTATTCTCTGTAGGTTTATTTTCAGCTACGCAGCACACTTTTTCTTGCTCTCAACAACGGAAAGGGTTTAAAAATTAAAATTAACGCACGCCACACACTGACCCTAAGTGAAGAAGCGCCTGGTTAACACCGCCCGGCAAAGACTCTAAAATCAATTGTCACTGCACCTTTTCTGCCCTTGACCGTAATTGATTCTATCCCCTTGTTGCCCCTGTCGGTTTCCTTCTTCCTGTCATCATTGCGCCCCCAAGGCGCCTTTCCCGGAGACTTCTTGGCCTTCATCCTCAGTTTCCGGTTGATCGACCTGCCCCGCACCGTCGTCGTCGAGCCAGTCCACCTTCGAGTCCGCACTCCGACTCCTCTCCTGATTCATCGGGTCCCCCTTCTCCTTCTGGTTCTCCCCCTTTTACCTTCACCATGTCTGGACCAGGGCCTAATGCTAGCAGTTCTCTCGGCCCCAATGCCGGCCCTACTTCTAGCGGAACCGTCACAACCACTACTCCGGCCACCCCTGTGCTGCCGTACATTGCAGGCCTCAGCCTCCCCGATTTCCATCGGTTGATTAACGACCCCATTCACCATAATACTACCTGGCCCACTATGCCTACCAAGTTACCCTCCGATATCCCTAAGTTCGAGGGCCTTAATGGCGAAGACCCAACCAATCACGTCCGGTCTTTCCACATGTGGTGTTCCTCCAACTCCATTACCGATGACTCCATCCGTCTTCGTTTGTTCCAATGCACGCTTATCGGCGAAGCTTCTAAATGGTATGTCGAACAGGCCACTTCCTCCCATACCACGTTCGAGACTCTTGCCCAAGCCTTCTTGTCGTACTTCCAGCTCCCTCTCCGATACGACACTGGTACGGAGCTCTTGACTTCATTTCAGCAATCCTCTTCCACACGCCTTTCTGCCCATGTTCAGGAATGGCGACGAAGACGGAGCTTATGTCGAGCCCCTCCCTTTGAAGATCGGGTTTACATGGACTGGTTCCTTCGCACCCTCCCATCTCCCATCGGCAAAGATGTCGCCTCTCACTTTCCTCAATCTGAAGAAGCCGCCCTCCAAATAGCTTTAAAATATGACCCGATCTACGCTCAATCTGGTTATGTTTATACCGTTCTTCCTGACATCCCCAGGCCCGGTGGCGCTAACGCCCCGGGGGCATCTCATTCCGCCGACGGTATTGTTGGATCTCTTTCCCACCCCTCTGCTCACCCTCCTATGAGCCATGGCCTCCCTCAGGGAGGGGCCAGCACCTCAAGCACTCTGCCCCCTCCCGGCAACATGTATCCAGGATACGGCATGCCTCCTCCTTTTGCCCAACCTCCTGCTTACCTCAATGCTGCCCAACCCAACCCTTACTTTTATCCGCAGCCTGGTGCGCCAACTCCTCCGGCATATGCGCTTCCGCCTCCCTTGCCTCCTCACCACCTGCAACAGCCCTTACAACCCCCTCCAGGGCAAGTATTTGCACAGCAGGGTGCGTTTATTCCCCCTTCTTCTCAAAGAAGGCGGAGAGGCAACCAGAACCCATCTGCCCCCGGTAACCGAGGACCCAATTCTGGTATGGACCCTAACACTAGCAACCAGCCTCGGGGCATCCCGCCCAGGCCGGACAGGCCGCTTCGCACAAACAAGCCCTGTTCGTGTTGCAGTGATTACGGTCACTACACTCACGATTGTCCTCTCTTACCCCAGATGCGACAGATGTGGGAGTCTCAAGCCACATTGCGCGGACAGCACGCCTCCCCTCACGCTCCTCCTAATGTGGCCACTACCCAGCCAGCTGTGTTCACTGATCCTTTCCCTCAACAGGGATTCGTGGCTACCCACCCCCCTGACAGCCATGCCGCCACACCCTCGTCCATTTCTGGTTCCTCTGACTACCAGATCCTCATGATGCACTCCGATCCGTCCCCTTCCGTTGACCTTCACCTTCAAACTCGGTCTCGCCAGTACACCAAGCCCCCTGCTCAGTCTGCTCCCGAGCCCCCATCTTCAGGTTCTACAGAGCCTCTTTCGACATCCAGTGGCCCCTTACACATCCCTCAAGCCAAAGTTGAGGTTCACCCAAAGATTCCAAAGGGTCCATTACGCCGAAATGCTGCTTCTGGTCGAGCCGCTCAATCGTACAGTATAGTAGATGATTTGGCACAATCCCCTGCTGCCATTTCCACACTGGAACTCCTCCAGTCGTGCCCTTCCCAACGGAAGGCTCTACTATCTGCCGTGGGCGCTGTTGATCCTGCTGATGACCAAATGATTGTTTTCGACGCCACTCAATCGGACCACCCTCCTCTTCCTCCTTCCGTTGCTTTCCAAATCCCGGTCAAAATCCGGAACGCCACTGTATCCCGGTGTATAATTGATGAGGGGGCATCCACCTGTGTGATGTCCGCTTCGGTTTGGAAGCAACTCGGATCCCCTGAGTTGGCCCCTTCCACGATCACCCTCCGAGCGTGGGATGGTCATGCCTCCCAGCCTATTGGCCTGTTTCGTAACTGTCCCATCACCCTCGCCGGTAAGACTGTTTGCGTTGATGTCGAAGTCATTGACGCCCCTCTAGACTACAACATCCTATTGGGGCGAAGCTACACCTATGCCATGTCTGTTGTCCCATCCGCGGTCTTCCGCAAGATGTCTTTTCCACATAATGGAAAGATAGTCACCATTGACCGGCTATCGTATCATGAGCCGCCGTCTCCATCCGCCTCCGAGACGACCATCTCTTCTGTAGCCAACAAGCAAACCGTCGATTCTTTGACCAGTGTCTCCCCCGGCGTCTATAAAGATTCCACCCTGCTTGGAACTTTTCCTCACCTTCCTCCCCCTCCTGTTACTGATCCCAGCTTGTCGAATTTTTGCATGATGCAATCGTCTCGGAGGCGCCCGCCGCGGCTTTGCCCTCGCCCCCAGCAGCCCCTCCTCCCTGACCCTCATGACCCGTCCTAGCCATCCATCTCGGCCAGCAGGACCCTCTGCTTCCCCGGCCCCTCCCACTACGGTGGTGCCCCAGGAACACTCTTTGTCCTCCGAGCCTCGGTCCCCCCACGGCACTTAACCATCTTGGCGTGCCTCCACAGTGGCACCTGTGGACGAGATCCCCTTCTTGGCTCCCCACTCGAGGTATATTCCGTCCCAGTCATGGCCACCCTTTCTCTCCCTAACTTGACCTTGGGTATTCCGGTTTGGTACTTTGACCCCCCAGCCGCCACCCCCCCTGGTCACCCCAAACCTTACATGGCTTTGACACCGGTTCAACCGGTCCCCCTCGCTTCCTCCATAGCCACTATGCCCCCAGCACCTCCACAGGACCCTTCTCCTGTTGGGTCGACTCCCGGGAAGAAAGGCAAAGCCCGCAAGGGGGCAACCAAAGACCAAACCACCACGACCAACCCGGCTCCTTCTCCACCCCCAAAGCCTTGTGCCTTATGTGATGTCATTGGTCATGACACCCATGCTTGTCCCGAGTTACCTCGTATCCGACCCATGGTAAACTTCGCGTTCCCCGACACTACGGTCCCTGAAACTCCCACTCCTTCTTCGACCGTCCCCGAGAACGCCAAGACTCTCCGCACCAACAAGCCTTGTGCTTTGTGCGGTGTCCATGGCCACTACTCCCATTATTGTCCTCACCTGACACATTACCGCGCCTCCCTTGAGGTGATCCGCGAGTATGAGGTTGAACAAAATCAATTCGCCTCTCCCATTCTCGCGCAGTATGCTTCAGGCCAGCCTGAGGATCCCCCCGCTCCGATCCACATCCCCCCCCCTGATGTTCAGATGACGGAGTCTACAGTCACCATTCTTTACCTATCCTCCTCTGCACGACACCCGGAGCCTAGCCCGTCTACAGCCTTCCCCATTGTGTCCGTTGATACCCGAGATCACTCCACTTGTGTCTCCATTGACCTCCGCAGCCCGAGTCCTCGCCATGTTTCTGATAGCTCTCATACATCACCTTGTGTGAGCCTTGATCATCCTGCCCTTTCCCCCTGCCATTACTGCTCGATGACTTCTGTACCCTCACACTGCCGTCATTTCCTTTCATCCCCTCATTTATTGTCTTGTCACACCATTTTGCAGGACCCCCCGTCCACACCCTTTATCGGTTACGCCGACGGTGCAAGTCGCTACTCCAGGAATCTTGCCTCGGCAGGGTGGGCCATCTTCACCCCCTTGCATGACCTCGTTCCGTCTAACGGGGTATGCATTGGTTCTGCCACCAACAATCAGGCCGAATATGATGCAGTACGTGGCCTATTAGCCGATGCCTTGTTGTATCGCATCCGCCATCTGCACGTTCGTTTAGATTCCCTGCTTCTTGTAATGCAACTAAATGGTGTTTATTGTGTGCATAACCCTGTGCTGTTCAGACGCTATTTACGAGTGAAAGTCTTAATACGTGCGTTTGAAACCATCACTTTCAACTATGTACCCAGAGACCAAAATCACTACGTAGATAGTATTGCAAACCATGTTCTAGATTGGCATTTATCACACACAAGTCATACAAGACAATAACATTAAAACAACCATCAAAAGACGATGCATATCCATAATATGTGTCGCAAACCATATATTGATGATTCCATCTACTCTGATACATACGACATGCCCATAGCATGTTCCAAAAACTGGGGGCACCATACGCCCCCCCATACATATACTTACGACGTGCCCATAGCATGTTCCACAAACTGGGGGCACCATACGCCCCCCCATACATATCCATCTGACATGCCCATAGCATGTTACAAACAAAATCCAAAAAACTGGGGGCACCATATGCCCCCCCATACATTCTAGGGGGCACCACTTGCCCCTACACACATCCGAGAGGGCACCATATGCCCCTATATCTAGCCATAAAACAGCACCAAACCCCCCTTATCTCCCAGGTCGCAGTTTTCTGCCATTTTCTGGACCAGGTCGCACTTGTTGCCCTAATACCTGCGTCCTGGGTCGTTCTTTTTGCCCCAAAAAAGTGCGACCCGGCCATAGAGATGAAGGATGGGCTGTTTCTGGGGGTTTTGGGCCCTCAACTGCAAATGTAATCCATCAAAATGCAAGAGCAAGGTTAGGCCTCTCGCCTCCAACTGACAGATCTCGAATCCAATGGTCGGTTTGTCCGCTACGTTCGCCGCAAGATTTAGGGCCTTCTCTCCTCTCCACATTCACCACAGCAACAATAGCAAATGAATGATTTTGGAGGGAAAACAGCCTCATTAAAAGAGAACCCCTGTTTCTTCTTTCGGCTGCTGCGACCACACCGTAGCCCCGTTCGACGAACCGTCAGCACCGCTGGATAGATCTCACCGAGCTCTCAAATGGGTTTTCCTTAGTTTTTGGTGATTTGATACTTCACCTGGACACATTTTTCCACGAAGGATCACTTCACCGCTCCTTAAAATCGAATTTTCTCACTTACGACACTTGTACTTGGGGCACCATATCGCCCCCTTACTTGTCCATGTTCGTGTTGATTTTCGTCATGAGTACCCACCTTGTACTCATGCTTCTATGACCCCCCATTGGGGCCTTTGTTGTGTGGCAGCACTATCTAGTCGCCCTTGCTTAGAGCATCCGAGTTGAGTCATCATTGCATTCATGGAGTCTATCCTGCATCCTTTTACACCATACTATAGCCCTCCATTCTTTTTTGCTTGGTTCCTCTCTTGTGTCGCATCTCATGACCTTCAGCCCCACTATCCCTTGTCCCTTTCGATATTGTGTCAGTCGCTGCCATGTCATTCATGCCCTTTATGCTCTAACAAGGGAAGTCGTCCATTCGCCACTCCATCCTTCCCATTTTCACCATCATCATTAGTGTTAGTCTGTCCGTCGCTCTATTGCTCTTCTCTCGTGCCTTAGTTGAGGATCTCTCATTACCTCACCTAAGGCGGACCTCCTTCTGTCGACCTCAGCACATTTATTCCAGAAGCAAGGTCTAGAGGGCGGTGTACCTTGGTTCCAGCTTCCATTTTTGTTCGGTGCCTCGGATCGGGCAGGGGGATTTCTTACCTCCCTTTGACTTGATTGCTTCTCCAGCTCCTTTCAGCATGATCGAGATTCGTATACTGGACAGTCCAGTGACCCAGCAGCAGCTCTTGATGATTCCCGGGCGTGTGTGAGATGTCTGAGCCCTCATGAGGGGGTGGCCCTGCAGGTAGCCCCCCACATGCCCGGATGACCTCTTCATTGCAGCCTTTGATGCCGCTCCAGATTTTGATGATGTTGGCCTTAGCCACTTGCCGCACCTCTATGATTTGCATGTATCAGTCAGATCTTGTGAGCCCTTCCCCATTTACAGGGGGCATTTGGGTTGTATTTATCTCATGTACTCAGATGATATTGTACTAGTCCTGGCTGTTATCCCAGGCACAGCATGTATGTGAGACTATTCATTGTATTTTTATCTGGCTCTTGATTATGCCAACTGTATTCTATGGTTCGGTCCCTTGTTCACTGGACACACTATTCTTTTGTACTTTGTCACGGCGGGCATAGGTATGCCTCCCCCGCCGCCTTCAGCACAGGTACCCTCTCATAACAGAGACTTGTTGCACCTGCGAGTCTCGTCTCCTCAAGGTCTAGTCCTTCAGCACACTATCTACCTCATATTTCTCTCTCTGACATACCCTTTTTTTTGTCTAGTGATTGTCTTCTTACAACGTACTTCGGTCATACGATTTGCTCCTGACACTCGCACGCTGGGGGGCAATCTGTTACACCATTTTTTGGTCATCTAACTTTTCATCATTAGATGGACCCAAGTACACCATGTAAGACCAGTTTTACCCCAAGTAAAACTGCTTTCACTATGATTAATTAGGAAACCCCAAAAGGAATAATTAATTAAACCATAATTTAATTATTATTCCCGGTCATGTTTAACCCAAAAACAAAGAAATTAATGAGATAAACCCATAGTTATCTTATTATTTTCTAGGAATAATTATTTAAATAATATTCCTTGTTAAATATGACAAAATCAACCACCATTAATCAAATAAATCATTATTTATTTGATTATATCCCAACCACTTCCTTAAAAAGATAAATAAATCATTTATTTATTTATTTTTCACTAATCAAGGGATTTGACCCAAGTCAAACACCCTTTCCCTCCAACAAATAATAATAAAATATTCCATAAGGGTGGATCTAGATGTGATTAACATTATTTTAATCATGCACCAAGATCTAGAAGGACCCAATATTTTGTTATAAATAGGAGGGTTTTCCCCATCATTCTTCACCTTTTGTTGCCTATTAGATCACTCTGGATCTATACACTTGGTCTCATTTCTACCATTTTTGCTCCCATTGAGCTCTACTTTCTGCATTGGGTTTTCTACATCTACAAGAGAGAGAAAGCTTAGATCTGAAGTGTTGAGGACTACAAAGAACCCATCCCATTGAGGAGATCTGGATACACCTTCTTGTTTCCTCCCAGGTGCCCTGTAATATAAAAATTCATTCAAAAAAATCGTGTTCTTGTCTTGTCTATTGGATGCATGGAGCAAACTCTTTACTTTACTACTTAATGTCTTTCCATTTATAGATCTGTTTGTTGCTGTACTCTAACTACTAATTGCAGATCTGAAGATGTTTTGCAGCCATTATTGTTGTTAGGGCTATTAGTTATGCGTAGCTAAAGTGGGTCTTTTTCGTACACTTCGACAAAGAATCCATACTAACATGGGGCCTGTGGTTTATATGGAAAAAAAAAGGCCTGAGGATTATACATAGAAAATTCCAATAGAGATCGGAACTTCAGAGCGGGATTTTCAATATACCCATTTAAAATCTCTGATGCGATATTATAAGGACCGTTGATCGGGGAAACAAAATCGACGGTATTTTTTCATTAAATAACATTGCACTAGCAGGTTTAATGAAAAACATAGGAAAAAGGGGTTTTTATGTTTTACAAAGGAAAAATATGATCGAAAGGGTTTATACAATATGTTAAGCGCCTGATTGCAGGCCCAAGGGTTATATGAAGCAACAATGGGATCGGGATTTATAAATAAAGGGGCTCATCGGATCGGAAGACTTAATACAACAAAAAGACTTGTGTGCTCTGATATTTCTGATGCGATGAGCGCTTTGGCCTTTAACTCTTGGTTTTTCAAAGAAAACAAAGGATCGGGAGTTTACATATTAAGAGGGCTAATCACATCGGAAGCCTTATAAAGGCCAAAAATACTTGTGTTCTTCATTTGTTTCCGATGCGATAAGCGCCGAAAGGGTTTAGCACTTGGTTCTAGCACCAGGGCGTATGTGGGGAAGTGGTTTAGGACTTAGCCCAAAGGGGCTTAAGCCTATATTCAAAATACTTGTTTTTATGAATTTTTTCAAAGTTTTTGATGGATTTGGGGGTTTTAGTATAGTTTAAAAATGAGTTTTAAACTTTGTAAAAAGGATTTTCATGAAGTGAAGAAGCGAAAATCATGAAAAATAGAGGGATTTCATGGGGAAAAAGGGAATAAAATGAAGGTTAGTTTTTGAGTGGAGGAGGGGAAAAAATGGGATTTTGCAGCTGTCTTTTCTCTATGAAAATAGCATATTTTCAACATTTCAAAAGGGAAACAGTAGTGAAGGTTACACAAAGGGCATGATGTCTTCATGAGTCTTCAAGAGATAACTTTTTTAGCAATGAAACCTATTTCTTGAAGGCTCCAAAATGATTTAGCCACCTTTCGATATAATCAAATTTATAGGTGGCTAACAGTGGCTCCACTTGGGGATGGTGCCTTAATGAAGGCATCAAGAACTTCAGACTTGCATTCTTTGGGGTGCTGATCAATGCCTCATCCATTGGGCTGCAACTTTATTTACTTGGATGTTCTTCTTTTACTCTAAAAAATTTTAGTAGCCATGAAAAACAATGTATCTTCATCAGCACAAGCTTTCTACCTACCCAATCCTACTGATCTAACATTTTTTCTTCATTTCAGAGTGCACTTGGATTGGAAAACTCTTTTACAAACATTTTATTCTTTTGAAAGAAAAAAACTAATCTATTTCTACTCCTTATTTCTCCATGAACTCAAATTAAACATTTGATTTCATATACTTCTCTACCTAAACTACTAATCTGTTAGGATTAAACAGTCTAACAGATTTTTATTCACTAATTTCTAAGACAAAAATTTAAAAACAGTCAAGCCAAGATTAAGTTGTTTGACTTGATGTAATCTATGGCATAAAAACAAGTTGCACATAGATTATTATTTGCAGAAAATGAAATCAAAATGGTGAAGGTATAAGATCTGAAAGTTTTAAATAATATCCTTCTATTCTCTTCAGCTCTGTTTTTAGGCTTTTTTGAGTTGTTTTTCTTTCTTCCCTGGTTCAAGTTTTGAGCATATTAGAACCATTTTACTTCTATCTTTGACTCATGATTTAAAATAGATTAGAGTCTTTCTTCTTTTGAAAATTGAGGTTCAGATTTTGAGCTTGTTTGAACCTTTATTTTCTATCCTAATCTACGTAAATGATAAGCCAAGATTAAGCTGTTTGGAAAATCAAATTCACTAACCTATCAGCAGTAAATTTAAAACTAATTAGTCATGATTGGACTATATGACTAGCTAGAAGTGTGTTTTTCAGGAGTGGTATTTGAGCTTGCACACTTTCAGATTTGTTTCTATTTTTTGGCATGGGGCTATACCTTTCTTGTTTTTTACAATCTACCCTATTTTCTCTTTTTGTTGTTTTTGTATTTTGTGTTTTTTATTTTTCTTCAGAGACAAAAATAAAAAAATATCTAATTTCTCAAAACTGAGCTTTATTGACATTCCTATCTAACCTATTCTAACTTGGAATATTTACATTTTTAACCTACAAACTCTCTTTTCCAATACATCCAGTCAATCAGATGGTTCCATGACTGGTCTTTGCTCATTTCTTTGAGCATGTAGGATATACATGGGCTTTCCCATGCTCTCTGTTTCTTGGTAGCAGTTTTGAAAAATTTTGTTGCACTTGGTAATATATTGCTATCTGCAACCTTTATCCCTTCTTGAGATGTCTTCAGGAGATCAAAATAGGGATCTTGAAATAATGCCTAGTTATGAGTATTTGGAAGATGTGTTCCAACCAGGATCATCTCTTCTTTCTCCACTGGATCAAGGCAAAGATTCTTTTGAGGAAGACAGTCTTCCTCACCTTCATTGTTATCTAAATTGTAGGACTCATCGTATATTGCAGGGCTATCCTCTTGTAGTCCTGATAAGCTCTATTTTAATGGATTGAGCACTGTGAAGAGGTTATTATATTCTTGAGCAGGGGTATTATATTCTTGAGCAGGGGTATGTTTACTTGCTTCCTCTTTTTCAAGAGAGGGCTCCTTGGTTTCAACCTGCTCAAAAATTTCTTCAATTTTTTCCTCCTCACCTTTTGAGCTGAAAGTCTGTTGATTCCCAATCACATGGAAACTATTACTGATGATCTGAAATGAAGCAGAGCAAAGATCCAATGAATCTTCACTCACTTCTATGCTTTGAAAAATTTCATCATCAGTATCATAAATAGTCTGTACTGGCTCATTACTTCTTTGAAGGAACTGATCTTCTTCCCATAAATATGCTAATGATGGTCCTGCAAAATTAACTTCTGTTTGGGAACCATCATCACTAGATAGATCTAAGTTAGGAAAATCATCAATATAAGTAATACTACCAATAAAATATACTGGATTATTAGCAGGTCCTTCCTTATTGTGATCTACAAAAGAACTTTCCAAACCTGTACAACAAAGTTCTCTATGTGAATGGGAAAGAGTATTTGTTTTGCAATAAATTTCAAAGAATGACTATTTATTAATAGTCTGATCTATGTATTCTTCTGTCAATGGGGAGGATATTTCTATGTCCCTTTGAACAGAAGTACAATAGTTCTCTATCTCTTGTGAAGACTGATTTTGAGGCTGGATATCTTCTTGAGCCTCATATATAAGGGATAATGAATCAATATTTGAGTTTTCAGGGATATCTTGAGGAATTTTCTTTATTTCTTGGATCATCTCTTCCTCAACTGATTCATCTATGTTCTTAAAATTTCTCAATAGGATATTAAACTCATTAATGGATGTCAAAAGATCTTTAGGATACATTTCTTCCAAAACTTGATCATTATCTATAATATGTTGGGTGATGTTTTGTGATGGATCATAAAATATTGCACCCCAAGATAATGATGTAGTGTTTTCTTTATAGTTCTCATAAAACACATATTCAAGGTCCTTCAAAGAAAACAAAGTACTAGATCTCAAGCATTCATACCAATCCCTAGCTTTTCCTTCTAAAGCTAACATGAACATTTTCATTAGGAAATCTTCATGCCATTCAACTTTCAACCTCCATACATGTATATGAAATTTGATGAGATGTAATAGAGGGTCATGAAACTTTTCACCTTGAAAAACAGGTAGGTTTTCACCCCAATTCACCTGGGGCATCTTATGTGGAAACCCAGGAATATGATCTCTACTCATTCGGGCATATCTTCTTTGTATCCTTGGAATCATTTTGTAAATCAAGAAAAGAGGTCACTGTGTTTGGTCAATCATTTCAGGGTCTTCTACCAATGGAGTCATTTGGTCTTTTGAGAGTTGTGGAGTCGCCAGGTGGAATTTTTTAGCTTTTTTGGAGGTAAAATGTTTTATGGTCCACCAACATGTACCAATCTGAAAAGATCTTGGGTTTTCTGATTCTTAAGAGTATTTAAAATAAATTTGACTCAAATTCCCCATAAAAGTCACCAGAAATGTTAGTTTTGGTGGCTCAACTAGCTAACAGAACAAATGTCATTAAATCAAGGGATTTATGGTATCTTATAATTTCTTTAAACTGCAAATTACTTGGAACTTACCCAGTGGAGTTGCTAGAAATGTTAGGAATTTGTAATTTTCAATATTATCCAATACAAACTATTAATACAACATTATTTCAACCACTTTGGGATTCTAGGATCTAGCCCTCCTGAATCCGTAGAGGGATCTCTCCAATAAGTGCAAAGTTTGGATTTATCTTTAAGGTTTTTGAATGTGATATTAGGCTAGTTATTAAGAGCGAGGGTTTTTGTTTATTTTGGATGCTTGAGCATGTTTATTAGTTCAGTGGAAATTCCTAAATGGAAATATTTTCAAAGGTGTGAACTTACAAGCAATCATAACAAGTTTTGGCTAAAAAGATAGATATAACACTGGTTTTTAGTCCATTGGGCTATGGAGTCATAATAGGGCTTTTAATTGTGCAAAAAGTCACGAGTGGTCCAAGGGGAAATTCATATATATCACAAGATATTTTGAGATAAAATTATGGAATGGAAACAATAAAAGTGTTGGAGGGGTGGAAACCGATAATAATTTCAACAAGGATTTATAGTCAGTCCAAACAAGAAAAAGCCTTTAAGCAATTGTTTAAAACCAACCAAAGGGTAGGGCTCACCATAAACCTTTGTGCACAAGATTGTATTAAAGATAACTCAAGAGACAAACAATCCAATAATCTGCATAATTACCTTCAGAAAGGATGAAAAACACATAAGAGAAACAAAATGCAACTTAAGATCAGATAAGGTACTTTTAAATCTAGTCTGCTTTCAACAAACACTTAGGGAATCTTTAAGAATTACCTTTGGAGAAAATAAGCTAGAAACAGGGAAAACCATCAATTTTCTGGTCTAACTTTAATAAGAAAATAATGAAAATAACATTCAAGAACAATTTTTAGAGCAAACAGTAGGACGAGGGAACACCAACATTCCTAACTGCTTAAACTGTATTGAATCATTCTTATATACACAATTTAGAGGAAAACATTGAGATAAAGCTTATCAGTCAGAGAAGGGTATTGTTTGACAGTAAATCCTAACTCTATAACTGCTATTATTTATCAAATAATGGTGAAAAATATGGCATACATAGAAGGAAAAACAATAACAAAGAAAGGGGCACTTCACTAGTGATATAGACCAGGATCCCAAGAAACAACTTGTATATTGAAGTCAAACCAGTTAAATCTTCAAGTCCAATGTTTCAGTTCAGCAGTCATCTTCACTTCCCAACCTAACTTATTAGATCACAAACAGAGCTTCAAGAGCCTTTGAACACTACTTACAGGTAGAAGTTTCAAGCACAAGTATATTTCAAAGTTCTGCAACCAACGTTTACAATGAACTCCTCAATAAGATTTTATAGAAGGATGAGGAGGTCGAAAGAGAAAATATCTAAGGGTTCAATTAATACAGATTAATACTTCTTGGCCTTTGAGGGACTAAATGGAGAATTTTACAGATATTTTCCTGTATTAATTGATTTACATTAAGTATTTAAGCTCGATGGGATGATTTTGTTGACTTTGAGGCTCTGTGTCAGCTTATAATAACTCTGCTGATATTTTTTGCAATAAATCCTTTGGTTGAATTAACTGTTCAGTTATGATGAGGAAAATATCCTCTGTTCTGGTCATATCTCGGCCCTCTGTTAAACTCTTTGAGGCTACAGGTGGCAACTTGGTAGCTGAGAGGAATCAATTAACCTCTGATGTGGCAGTGGAGGCATCCTCTGTCTGATAGATATTATTGATTTTCTTTAAACACTGTTTATTTAGTGGATTAGTCTTTTGATTTTTGATCTTAGCTGTAATTCGCCCAGAATGTGTTATTAATCATTTAATTATTCATCTCTGGTTCGTTTGGGTCTTCAACACTGATACTCTTTGTTTTCTTCATGTTTCACTGTGTCTCGTTGATGTGCAAGTGCCACAGTGGGCTCATATGGCATTAGTGCTCATGATGCACTGATGAAATGTGACTTTGAACCCTTTAGATGGAATTTCATTTGATAAAATAAAGTCTGGAGGATATTCATCCTAAGCTTTCATTTCCTTTATAATCCTTTGAAAAACCTTTAAAGTCCTACATAAAACAATAGAAATTAGAAAATCCTGCATAATTTTTTTAGACAAGACTACTTAGAAGGTTGCGGTTAAGTCGCGACTGTTGGATGAAAGCATCCAATGGTGGATATTTGCTTGCGGGGGTCAAAAGGAGGAGATTTAGAAGAATGGAGCATAGGATTAAATCTGAGCCATAGATTTGATTTGATCGACGGTCGAGACAAATCGGGGCAATAATAATGTGAAGGGGTCACATACACTATGTTATGGTGGAAAATGCGAAAAATACAAAAGAAAAGGGGAAAAAATCCCTTTGGCAGAAGAAAATATTTGGAATGAAATTTGGGGTTTCGTGGAGGATTTTGTCTCATTGGATCAGATTCGGCCCATGAGATCAAAGATTGTGATTGCTCGTTGAAGGCCCTTGGTGTATGGCGGAGGGAGATAGAACAACACGAAATCCCATTGGGACCGTTGATCTGCAGAGATCAACGACAGGGGTCACGTGTGATAAAACATAATATAAATGAGGGAAGGCAGTTTCAGGAGGAGAAACCAAGGGTTTCACGTAGAAAAAATGGAGAAAGGTGGTTTCACCTTTTTGAACGCGATATGTGTTAAAGGCCGCCATGTGTCTTTTCAAAACAGCTTATATCGCATAAATTTTTGGGATTAACATTCATGCTTAAAATTATGCGATATGGAACATCAGTCGTTAGATCTAGGGCGTCAGATCGAACGGTGGGGAGCAAGTGCGATATTGGATAGATGCGCGGGCGGAAGGAGGAGGGGCAGTTTCAATCTAAGCCGTTGGATCAAAGATGGACGACTGAGATCAGATCTAGAGGGAGGCAAGACCCGCAGGGGGCAGGCCTGTCAGGGTTAATATGAACCGTTAGATGTAGAATATCAACAGTCAGGATTGAAACTGTGGTTTAAACGAAATAATACAAAGGCAGAGAAAGGGTTAATAGGAGCCGTTGATCGACAGAGAACAATGGATGGGATTGGTCATAAAACATTACACGAGGGGTATATGATTTTAAACCAAAGTTTGGAGGATAAATCCAGACCATATGATCTGAACACGTGGACGGCCCAGATGCAATTGAGGGTTCGCGATCGGTGGGGCAATGAGCATGGGGGGTGCCGAAGTGATTAATTGTGGGTCGTCGATCTACAGATCAGATCGACGGCGGGGAACCCATTAGGGAATGACCAATCGGGGGTGGCATAAAATAGTAACGTGCCAATGTAAACTCCCGATGCGATTTTGTGCAGGCCATCGGATTGGCCCAATGATCAATGGCAGAGAAACGCTCTGACCAATGAACGAGCGAGGACCATATTATATAAAAAATCAAAGTTTGAATGGAAAAAACAAAGGTTTATGTATCGGGCAGGTGATATATATAGGAAAAGGCACCCGATTGTAGGGCCTATGGTTTATATTGAAAATAAAAGGCCCAGGGCTTATACATAGAAAAGGCCAATCGGGATCGGAACTTCGAAGCGGGCTTGTCAATCTACCCATTTAAAATCTCCAATGCGATATTATAAGGATTGTTGATTGAGGAAACAAAATCAACAGTATTTTTTCATTAAATAACATTGCACCGGCGGGTTTAATGCAAAACATAGGAAAACGGGGTTTTTATGTTTTACAAAGGAAAAATATGATTGGAAGGGTTTATACAATATGTTAAGCAGTCGATTGTGGGCCCAAGGGTTATATGAAGCGGCAATGGGATCGGAATTTATAAAAAAAGGGGCTCATTGGATTGGAAGACTTAATACAATAAAAGACTTGTGTGCTCCGATATTTCCGATGCGATGAGCACTTTGGCCTTTAACTCTTGGTTTTTCAAAGAAAACAAAGGATAGGGAGTTTACATATTAAGAGGCTAATCGCATCGGAAACCTTATAAAGGCCAAAAATACTTGTGTTCTTCATTTTTTTCCGATGCGATAACCACCGAAAGGGTTTAGCGCTTGGTTCTAGCACCACAGCATATGTGGGGAAGTGGTTTAGGACTTAGCCCAAAGGGTCTTAAGCCTATAGTCAAAATACTTGTTTTTATGAATTTTTTCAAAGTTTTTGATGGATTTGGGGGTTTTGGTATAGTTTAAAAATGAGTTTTAAACATTGTGAAAAGGATTTTCATGAAAGGAAGAAGGGAAAATCATGAAAAATAGAGGAATTTCATGGGGAAAAAGGGAATAAAATGAAGGTTAGTTTTTGAGTGGAGGAGGGGAAAAAATGGGATTTTGAAGCAGTGTTTTCTCTATGAAAATAGAAGATTTTCAACATTTCGAAAGGGAAACAGTAGTGAAGGTTACACAAAGGGCATGATGTCTTCATGAATCTTCAAGAGATAACATTTTTAGCAATAAAACCTATTTCTTGAAGGCTCCAAAATGATTTAGCCACCTTTCAATATAATAAAATTTATAGCTGGCTAACACATTCTACCAAAAACCCAAAGGGAGTTCCATACCACTTCCCCAACCCTCATAAAATGGTTATGTTGAAATCTTAAAGTAGACGTAGTTCATTTTTTTAAAGGTAACTTTATATTAAATTGTATTTATTTATTTAAACTATTAACTAACGTTTTACGTTACTTGGAGGTTATGTAATGATACTTCAATAACACATTTTATATAACTTAATTTGTATTCATACGCATGCACATCACTGTCCTTGGAGGTGTTATTTCGATGTTAATTGATAAGAATATTTATTTTCTCCTGGAAAGTTATAACAGATTTTCATAACAATGGTGGATCATTTAACCTACTCCAATTCTAACTGAATTCCACCAGAGGAAATTCATTTTTACCAAACTAAATATATTGGGAGATTTAGAAATGGTGTAGCTTTTGTACTTATTTAGAAGGGTTGGGAAAAACTACCATTTAGGGTCGTATCGTAACCCCTAACGCCAGACCACAACATACAGACCCGAAAGCTAGTGCTACTTTTGAACCTCCTTTCAGAACATTTAATGAAGGGGAGCATTGTATCCAAATCTCTTTCCTTTGTATAGCTAAGATATGCATTATTCATTTTTATTGTTTTTTTTCAATCAGGGTGAATCACTAACATTTAGAGAGTTTCCATTTTTATGATTAAATATTATTTATTTCACTGAAATATCAAGATATCATAAATATATTCAATCATTTACAAGCCATTACGACTCCGTGATATTTTGCTTATACTCATGCACAACATACACTCAATTGGCTTACAAAATCGACAACCATCACAACTGAAAATATACATTGCACGCTTATGCTATATCGAAAATACCCCATGAACTACACCACTTTAGGTTCACACATACACTCACATGCATGTGTGTAGGCTTGTCTAACTCAGACCTAAGACTTATATTCTATTTACTCAAGATGCATATTGATTGCTCTAAGCACAGTTGTAGGGCACATGAAAACTTCATACAAACTCCTACTTGGAATGTAGAAATAAAAATGATAAATAATCTAATTCATGATCACTTGAAGAGTTCTCCTCCCCTTTATTTATAATCTTCCAAGGGATCATAAGGTCTCTCCTCAAGACGCGATTTCCTGACATGATTTAAGATAATCATCCTTAAACTGATTGAAATTTTTTCAATTTTACAGTATATCCTCTGAGATCCTCTGATATGTGGGTCAAATCCCACAAAGAAGTCAGAGAATTCCTATGAGTCTTAGAGATTCGTCTCGAAAATCTTACACACTGGAGATCTAAAAGAATCCCACAATAAAAGAACACAATGAATGGTTTTGCTGAAAGCCCACGAGAATAATCTCACTCCACAAAAGTCGGCTAGATAGATAGTTCATAATTATTAATCATCATCATTAAAGTGGATGCACATGGGTTCCACATATGATCATCCAACGAGCCTGTCAGAATAAGATGAATCTTGTGTTAGCCCCTCATAAATTCCTTGATAAGCAAGCAAGGGGCTAGATTGTTTTGTGAGCCTTCAAGGAAGGCATTTCCCCTGAAAACACATCATCCTTGAAGCCTTTTTATGTTCCATGCCTTTGACTGTTGCCCTCTGTTATTATGAAGTCCATGAGCCTCATTGATTTCTAAAAATTGTGCCCAAAAGGACCTTCATTTGCCCCTTGTACCTCTGCAAAATGTCCCATTTTACCCCTTTTTCCCCCTTTGACAAAGTCCCCTTTTACCCTCAAAATCATACCCAAAATCCCCTTTGAATCCTGCCCTTGCCTTTTGTTTGGCTAAATTTCCCCTTTTCTCCCTTATCGTTACCCTTTATGGGCCTTGAAATTCATTAAAAATGGGCCAAAACCCACTTTCTAACTTTATATTAAGGGCCTAGCCCCTTTTCCACAAGCCCCTTAACCACTTCCCCCACACACCCTGGCGCTAAGACCAAGCACTTCAGACTTAAAGTGCCAATCGCAATCAGAGTGTCGGGCGGGCGCATTTCCTTTGTTACAACCGAAAAACTCTGATGCGATTGTATTTTGTTGATTAAGTCCTCTGCTGTATTCCGCACTGTTGATCTACACGTAGATCAGATGGCCCGTGCTAATCGCAAGTATTCTCAATCGCAAAATTTATGTTAAGGCCCCTGATCGGCTCGTTGCGAATGTTTGCGATGCTATTGATAGCACTCCCCTCTGATTATCGCAATCGCACTCCCCTCCGATTGATTGCATTGCACATTCTCCCGATTGTGATTGCGATTAACCCCCCTTTTTCTCCTTCTGATTACGTCTTTTTGATTTCATCCTAGCTTTCCATCTCCCTGCTGATCCAACAGCCATTACATGTCTCCGCCCAATCGCAATCGGAAGATTAATGGTGCCACCCCTTTGTGTCCCCTCCGATTGCGATCCCCCGATCCACATCTCCACCATTGATCTTCCCACCAGATTGAACAGCCTGGCGCTAATCACTTTCCCTTTCTAAATCGCAATCAAAACTTATATAAATGTGTCACCCCTACCCCTTCCCGATTGCAATTCCCGACTCAATCTCGGACGTCCGTTGGATCTAAAGATCTAACGGCTCAGATCTAATCGCCCTTCACCACGCTGGGTCCCACCTTGTACGATCATTTCCCTCACATTTAATTACATTTCATTCTTTTCCTGTGTATTTCCTCCATTAACCAAAGTTTTTCTCTTTACATTAAAGTTAATATTTCATATGCATTTTTTCCATTTTCATAAAACCATCCGCTATGTCGATTTCCACCGTTTATCTTTGTCTTCGGACCACGATTGAATGGTTCACATGCATTTCTCCACCAAACCCTATTATTCGCTATTTCCACCATTTCAATGCATTTTCACCATTATTTCATGTAAAACCACCATTTCACCACCGCCACGCTACCACTCTGCCCGCCCTCTGTAACCATCCACCTCCTCCGTGCATGGATTTATTCACATAGTTGTGGGTTTTTGCAAGGTACAAAAGGTGAAATGCCACCATGATTACAAAGTTTTGATACAGCGGCAGGTTTTCACCGAAAGAGATATAAATGAAGCGGCAGAGAGTCTGAGGCACAATATAGGATATTTTGAGCCTAAACCAATTTTTTCAAGGCAAGCTACCAGGTCAAAGACATCATAGATCCCGTAGAGGATACGGAAAACAGAAATCAATGAATAGCAGATTTTCTACATCAGCAGAATTTTTTTCTCCATGGAAGGACATGTTTCCCATACTATTTTAGGTCTATGCCATGTTCCTGAAGAAATTTTCGCCTGGAGTACAGTCCCAAGCTATCAGAGCATTTGTTTCACAAGTATGATGGAATTTTCAGTCATTTAGTTACCTTTTGTTTATTCACCAAAGGTACTACAGAGTACTGCAAACAAGAGCGCAAGAGAACCATACTGGAGTAAATGGAAGCCTGAAGAAGATCGTTCGTTCACTCAAAGAATGCCAGAGATCAATGCACATGAGTTAAAACAGAATGGGCTTCAGGCCCTCTTTCTTTTTTGAGTTTTAATTCTTCATTTACTTCTTCACCTACCTCCTCTGCTCATATTTCTGCTATAAAACTCATGAGAAAATATTATAAAAGGTTGTTGATCAGTTATCAGAGAATTGCAAGTAGTTTCTTTTGAGATACAATCTCTGTGTAAAGTTACAAGATAGGTTGAGGAGTATGGTTTCAGACTAAGTATTCAGCTATTGGCAATGTTTTACTTGACTGGTATTGCTATCTAATATGACAAGCACATTTCTTTGGATCCTGATCTAAAGCAACGGTGATGTTTTCCTATCTTTGTGTTTTAATTCATTTCATTTCGTTTCTATTGGCTTGCATCAGAATATTGGCATAGGATTTACCCTTGTTATGTACCCTATGTTTCTACTCTCCTTGCCTTTGATTTTTTCTACTAAACGTGTTATCTAAGAATTGATTACAGTTGATTTAATCAGTGTAGTGGATGTTATTTCCTGCTCTCTGATGTATGAATTCAATGAATTTTCTCTTAGATGTTTCTTGTTAAGGATTTAGTTGGAAGATTTGGGAACACTGGGGATTAGAGTTAGCCCTGTCCACTAGGATCCTTGTGCAACCAGCTATTTTTTAACTTTGTATCTTGAAACTGAGTTGTCTCCTCCTTTCCTTCCACCCCATACCACAATCATCTTTAAGATCCGATGTTTTAGGTGACTAGCCCAATTGAAAGCTTTCACATTGGATAGTAAGAAAATCCTTTCCTGACTCCATTGCCCAATGGTTTTGAATACTTCCTGGAACACTTCACCTTTGCCTTATCCCTCTTTTCTCATCCTTGTCTTACATTGAACCCTTCTTTCTTTATGACAAGAAACCAAACAAATAATCAAACAAACAAACCCTGAGCCTTATAACTAGCCTAACATCTCAAAACTTTGAGCTTCAAATACATAAACCTTTGCTTATATAGAGAGATCCCTCTCTGGACCCAGGAGGGCTAGATCCTAGGGTCTGAAAGTGGTTTGATGTTGTCTCATATTTTGGTATTTCCAACCTGGCCAAAACATGGGAACCCCAACATAATGGCGACTCCGCTGGGGAACTTTCTGAGTTTTCCTCACCTTACTATATTATAAGCCTCAGAAAACCTACAATCTCTGGTTAGGTTGGTAGTTAAACATTCCTATTCACATCAACCTCTATACCATTTTTTGTGTTTCCCCCATACTCTTGGACAGAGTTTGGAAAGGGCTAGGTAGCCTCCAAATCTCACACTCTTTTAGAGGTGACACATCTGGTAAAAGCCCTCCCAGTCAATCTCTAGTTTGAGTTTGTTGTGTTTTCGAGATATCCTTGAAAAGGGACATCTCATAAGCACTGTGGTAGACAGTGTACCCTCCAGAAACATCCTAAAACCCTCCACCTGGCGACTCCATAGTTCCTAAAAGATTAAAAGACTCCACTGGTGATCAGTAGGCCTACTGATTATCTCGGTTTCATCGAAGACTCCACTGGGAGACCAAAGCCATTACAGCATCAGCCTCAGTAGAAGTAACAAGTAGGTTTAAGCTGCTTGGTAAAGAAACAACATTCTAGATTCAAGAACTATTCATACAAGAGCTTATCCTAACCCAGACCCACCTGATATAGTTGATAACCCGGAGAGAATCCTCAGGAAACCCCCTGCACCTGAAAGACCAACTATTTCTAGCCACATCCATAGAGCTAACTCTGCACCAGAAGACTTTACAGCTCTAACACACCCATTCTTCGACCTAGGCACTTAAAAGAGTTTACCAAGAACTAGGTCATTCAGTGTCCTAGACCAACCAGACCTTGAGTTTCCTGGTTCACCACCTCAAAGCGAGTAACACCCTAGGCATAGACAGACCCCTCCATCTACACCACCTGATATTCACTTCATTCAAAACTTGGGGCTCATTCATCCTAGATCTACTCATCAATCTTCTGCTGGTCCTAGCGTTCCTGTCATCCATATACTAGCTACTCAAGTTAACCCTTTACCTCATCAAAACATCATCATGGAAGCCTGGTATACACCTCTGGTTTTACCTCAGCCTCTAGTACCCTTACCCAATGACTATCAATCAAAGATCCCACACTTCACTGCAAAAGATTCTACCACAGCCCAACACCATGTAGATAGGATGGAAGATTCTTTTGACTACATGGAGATAGATGATGATACAGTCAAAATGAGAATCTTTGCCCAAAGCTTAGGGGGTGATGTGAAGAAATGGTTTAAGGGCCTACCTCCGGGTAGCATTAATGATCTTCCATCTCTATATCAGACTTTCATAAACAAATGGGAAACTAAGGCCAACCCTCGCCAACTCCTAGTAGAATATATGAGCCTTAAAAGAAACGTAGGAGAGAGTGTCCATGATTACACAACGAGATTTAATAGCATTTACAATGCTCTCCATCCACACATGAAACCTCCCCAAGGTATGGCTCTAGAAAAGTAACTCAAAGGATTTGATGCTGACATGGCCTACCAGCTTAGGGAAAGAGATTACAACACGTTGGAAGACATGCAAAAAGGAGCAGTGAGTGTAGAGTCTAATCTGATTGAGAAGAGAGCAAGATTGAGAGCTGGAAAAAAGGTAACATATAGAGATGACAGTGTAGCTTCCACATCTGATCCAAATCATGACCATCTATCTAAAAAAGTGGATAAGCTATACCAAATGATGGAAAAAATGGTTGTCACAGTCAGTAACCAAAACAGAAATCAAAACCATAACCAGAACCAGAACTTTAGAAGAAACAATAACACTCCCAACAGACAAAGAGAATCAGATCAACAAGTTATTCCCCCATTCCAAGATGAGGGAATCATAGAAGAGTCTGAAGGGAACACAATAAACATGTTTGAAACAAAATATTCAATCCATAACTGTTACGTAGAAGAAGAATAGTCCCCACCCTCTTATTGGGATGAGGAATGGTTTTAATCATAGGATTATAGGTTAGGATTTGAAAATTCCATGATGCAAGTTAGAGAACAATATGAACTTAGAAGAAAAAAGGGCTTAGATAATTCCAAACCCAAATATTCTAAGGTTACCATCAAGAAAAGGCCTGAGAAAAATTCTAAGGTGACTACTAAAAGTAACAAATCAGCAGCTAAGATTTCTGGGAAGAACAAAGAAAAAGACAACCAAAACATTCATACACAAGGTAAACCAACAAGCAGTACTAGCACTGTAGCTAGTGCTCCTGATAAAACTGTCACAAACACTATACATAACAAGAATCAACACACTGATTCAGCCACTAAGGTGGTGACTAACAAAACAGAGTTGAACATTCCGAAGAGTTAGTCCGCTTTCAATTTGGAGAGTGAGATTGCAAAAATTAAAATCTCTGTCCCACTCTCTGAGCTGGCCGCTCAGGATGTATATAAAGGCCAAATTTTGAAAGCATTAAATTTAGGTGAGAGCAATGACACTGTAAATCTGAGTGTTGATCAACCTGCCCTTCTGTTTGGCCCAAAGATAGAAGGAAAGTTTTAGGAAGGGGCAGTGCCCCCTTTTTATATCAGTCTTAATATCCATGATAAGATTCTCGACAATGCAATACATGATTCTGGGGCGTCACATAACCTGATGCCTAATGTAGTGATGGAAAGATTGGGCCTAGAGATAACCTGTCCCTATAAAGACCTATATTCATTTGACTCTAGCAGAGTCAAGTGTCTTGGCCTAATCAAATATTTATGTGTGAGCCTTGCCAAGATTCCAGCAAAATGTATGGTCATGGATGTTGTGGTGGCAGACGTGCCACCCAAGTATGGCATGTTATTATCAAGATCATGGGGAGCCAAGCTACAAGGAACAATGTAGATGGATGGGGCTTATGCCACAATCCCAATCTTTGGCCAACTTATAAGACTGTACAGGGAAGCACAAATGAAATTCTTGGTTAGTAGCCCTGAAAAGCTTGAAAATTCTCCTCTATACTCTGTACATACAGAACTGGACTCCTTTATCTTCTTCAATGATGAATCTTTGTGGGGACCAGAATCTGAAAACGTAGATGCAAGAAAAGGTACACCTGATGAAACAGAGCCAATGGACTTTAACATAATGGCTACCCTAGACTCAGGGGAGGAAGACATAGAAAAATTTGAACAGTGCACAGAAACAACAACGCAAAGTGAACAAGAAACAAAATGTAATCGGCCAACTAGTCACCTCTCTAATTTCCACACACATGAAGAAAAACAAAATGACCCATAGCCTAGTGCAACTCCTATAATACTACATGATGGAAAACCCAGCTGCGGGGGAGGAAGTGCTGATATAACGAAAAATGAACCCCTGTGGGAAATGAATTTCGATGGGTCATGCACCAAGAGAACTGTCAGAGCAGGGGTGTGGATACATAACCCAGAGAGTAATTACGCAGAGAGCCAAGCCTGCAACCTGCACTTCAAATGTACAAACAATATTTCAGAGTATGAGGCTCTTATCCTAGGTTTGACTCTATTGAAAAAACTAGGAGCCTGTAGGATAACTATGCGTGGGGACTCTGAGCTGATTATCAAATAGGTGAATGGTGAATCCACAGCCAAACACCCTAGGTTGAGAGCATATAGGAATGATGCCGTGGACATATTGAAAACATTTGTTGAATACGAATTAGTGTTTGTTCCTAGAAATCATAACATCATTGCGAATGAATTAGCTTGCCTAGCCGGTTCATACCCTAAGACTCCAAGCGACCAAAAAATCATAATACAAACCAGATTCAGACCTGCAGTGCCGGATAACTAAAAATACTGGTAGATCTTTGAGGGTGACAAACAGATTGAAGATTTCCTGATAGGCAGAAACGATTTTGAGTTTTCCGAATTAGACTCTACATCTAGTGATAGTTTCCTAAGTGAGGAACCCTCAAACGAGGAAGAACCACCCCGTAACATGGACATAAATGCTTTAAATGAAAAAACTGGAAATTCAACCACCGAATGTGAAAACGCAGAAAATGAAAAAGTTGAGGTGCTGCGGGCCAGAGATAAGAACACACCTCATGGTCTGGCACCGTTAGAAGACCTTTTTGACTTCGATGATGTGGAAAAAAAGCCCACCATTGAGCACATGGACTCTGATGTAGAAGAATTCAATTTGGGCACAGAAGATAAGCCCAAAATGATTAAATTGGAAAAATCCTTACCCACAGAGATGAAAAAGAAATACATTGACCTATTCAAAGAATTTATTGACGTGTTTGCTTGGAGTTACGAAGACTTAAAGGCTTATGACACCAACATTATATAGCACAAAATACCTTTAAAGTAAAATTAGAAGCCCTTCAGGAAAAAAATTCGCAAAATCAACCAAAAACAGTTGCCTGCAGTGGAAAAAGAGATTAAAAAGATGTATGAGGCAGGCATAATAGTTCCTGTAAGGTTCTCTGGTTGGGTTTCGAATTTAGTGGCTGTGAGAAAGAAAAATGGGGAGATTAGACTATGTATTGACTTTAGAAATCTTAATAGAGCCTCACTCAAAGAAAATTACCCTTTGCCAAAAATGGAACACATCCTTCAAAGGGTAGTGGGCTAAAAAATGATCTCCTTGCTAGATGGGTTTTCAGGTTACAACCAAGTCTTAGTAATCCCAGAAGACCAACTCAAGACAACCTTTACCACTCCATGGGGCACCTTTATGTATGTAAAAATTCCCTTTGGACTAATGAACGCTGGTGCAACCTTCCAAAGAGAAATGGATATAGCTTTTTCAGATGAGATAGGACACTTCATTGTTATCTACTTGGATGACATAACAGTCTTTTCTAAGACCGAAGAACAACACCTAAAACATCTGAGAAAAGTGTTTGAAAAATGTAGAAGGTTTGGTCTATCATTGAATCCCAAAAATACTATATTTGGGCTGCAAGAAGGAAAAGTTCTTGGCCGCATTATATCTGAAAAGGGAATTAGGATAGACCCACAAAGAGTTGAGGGAATACTACAAATCACACACCCAAGAAACATCAAGGAGTTACAGTCCTTTATCGGGAAAATCAACTTCCTGAGGAGATTTATTCCCAATCTAGCTGAACACCTTAGAAATATGACCAACATGTTAAAGAAAGGTGTAGGAGTTAAGTGGACTGTCGAAGCCAAGAAATATTTTGAATTAGTTAAACTTGCGCTCACCCAGGCTCCTGTCCTAATCAGTCTAGATTTCTCAAAGGACTTCCTGATTTTTTCATTTTCCTCCAAGCATATAATAGCTACAGTCCTACTGCAGAAAAATTCATAGGGAATGGAACAACCCATTTCTTTCTTTAGCAAAGCATTCAGAGATGCACCCTTGAAATACAACATTATGGAAAAACATGCCTATGCTCTGATTAAGGCCTTGAAATACTTTAGGGTGTACATACTGCATTCCCACACCATAGCCTATGTGCCAAATATAGTGGTAAAAGACATATTGTCCCAAGACCCAGATGGGAAAAGGGGAAAATGGATTGCTGTGATCCTAGAATACGACCTTGAGATAAAACCAACAAAACTGATTAAAGGGCAGGGCTTAGCTAAGTTAATGGCTGAATCGAATCTGCAAGCCCTTGAAATTAACATGGTAAATGCCTTGGATGAGCAGGAAGGACTGCCTGATCCCACTGTTGAGGAGAAATTTCAGAACTCTCCTTAGTACTCTCACATCCTTTATGTGTTTATCAACCTCAATGCTCCACCTGAACTGTCAAAGACTAAGGCCGGATTCATAAGACTAAAAGCTAGAAACTACTGCATTTTGAATGAAAACTTATACTGGAAAAATCCAAATAGCCTATTTCTTAAATGTTTGCCTTAAGCTGAAGCAGAAAGGATTAAACAAGAATTCCATGCAAGAGAGTGTGGAGGCCACTTGAACTGGAAGGCCGCTGCAAATAAAATACTCAGGGCTGGTTACTACTGGCCTACACTCTTTAATGACATCCATAAGATGGTAATTTCCTGCCGTAAATGCCAGATTTTTGAAGGCAAGAGAAAACTCCTTCCCCTCCCTTTACAACCCATCACTGTTGAAGGTCGTTTTATGCAATGGGGCCTAGATTTCATAGGAGAAATCCACCCTGCTTTTTCTGCACAACACAAGTGGATCTTAACAGCCACATAATACTTCACTAAGTGGATATAGGCCATACCCACTAGGAAGGCCACAGATTCAGTCATCATTAGGTTCCTAGAAGGTCATATACTCTCTCGGTTTGGTTGCCCAAGGAAAATAATCACCGATAATGCTGCTGCTTTTGGATCCAAGAAAATGGTTGATTTTTGTCACAGGTATCAAATAACACTTGGTCATTCAACTGCCTATTATCCTCAAGGTAATGTCTTAGCTGAATCATCAAACAAAAGCCTGGTGACCATCATCAAGAAGCTGCTGGAAGAGAACAAAAAGTCATGGCATAACAAGTTAGTGCATGCCTTGTGGGTTGACAGGCTTACAACAAAGAAATCCATCAGCATGTCACCATATCAGCTTGTCTATGGTACAGAAGTAGTATTTCCCACTAGCCTTGGAGTACCAGTGATCAAACTAGTCCAAGAGATTCAGACAGAAGAGGATAGTATGGTGAGAAGGATAAACCAAACAATTCATCTCCAGCAAACAAGGGAAGAGGTCTATAACAGAGCTGTCAAAGTTCAGGAAAACATAAAGAAGTTGTTTGAAAAGAGAACCAAAGCTTCTGATTTCAAAATTGGAGATAAGGTTCTGAAGTGGGACTCAAGGAGAGAGGATAAAGGAAATCATGACAAGTTTGACAGTTTGTGGCAAGGTCCATACATCATCCAGGCCACGGTGGGTCCAAATGATTTCTTCCTACAGGAATTAGATGGTACAGAGCTGTTTTGGGGTCCTTTCAATGGCAAGATGCTCAAACACTACTTTTTCTAATTTTCAATTTCCAGTTTTCATTTCCATTGTACATACCATTACAGTTTTTATTTTCAAGAAAAAGAGAAAAATGTTTAAAAAAAACAGAGAGAAAGGAAAGGTTCAGACATGCTCGAGACATGAACCTCTGTAGTGCAAAGAATTGGCTCTAATATGATCAAAACCTGAGCCAAAAGAAGCAAAGTAGCTGGTCCATACATGCTCAAAATCTGGACTAGCAAAGAAGAAAGAAGAATCAGCTCTAATATTCCCAAAACCAGAGCTGAAATGAAGAAAAAGAGTGACTCTAAAAAGCTCAAAACTTGATTCAAAAAGAGAAGAAGGATGCTCCAAACTTCAGATTTCAAGCCTTCAAAGTTTTGTTTTCAGTTTTCAGCAATATTCTGTTCATGTGCAGCTATCTTTATGCCTTGGATCTACAGCAAACTAGACTGTCTAATCCTAGTTTGACTGTTTTTAAATTTCTGTTGTAGAATGTAGAGAAGAAATATACTAGATAGTCTAATCTCAATAGATATTGTATTAGGTAGAGAAACATATGAGATCAACAGTCTAATCTGGTCTCATGGAGTAATAAGGGTAGATTTAGAATAGTTTTATTTTCTGTTATAAAAATAAATTATGTAAAGGGTCTGCTATTCCAAATGCGCCCTAGAAGAAAAAATGCTAGGATTGTAGGATGGGTAGGTTGATTGTTGAGAATGTTTTTTTGATCTATCATATTTGTGGCAGCTGAAAATCAAAGAAGAAAGGTGGCTTAAGCAGCAGGCATCTGACCTACACCAAAGATCATTTACTGAATTCTTGACTCCTTCAAGAAGAAGCCATCCCCATGTGGAGCCACTGTTAGCCCCTCATAAATTCCTTGACAAGAAAGCAAGGGGATAGATTGTTTTTTGAGCCTTCAAGGAATTCATTTACCCTGAAAACACATCATCCTTGAAGCCTTTTTATGTTCCCTGCCTTTGACTACTTCCCTCTGTTGTTATGAAGTCCATGAGCCTCATTGATTGCTAAAAATTGTGCCCCAAAGGACCTTCATTTGCCCCTTGTACCTCTGCAAAATGTCCCATTTTACCCCTTTTTCCCCCTTTGAAAAAGTCTCCCTTTACCCTCAAAATCATACCCAAAATCCCCTTTGAATCCTACCCTTTCCCTTTGTTTTTCTAAATTTCCCCTTTTCTCCCTTATCGTTACCCTTTATGGGCCTTGAAATTCATTAAAAATGGGCCAAAACCAACTTTTTAACTTTATATTAAGGGCGTAGCCCCTTTGCCACAAGCCCCTTAACCACTTCCCCCATACACCCTGGCGCTAAGACCAAGCGCTTCAGACTTAAAGCGCCAATCGCAATCGGAGTGTCAGGCAGGCGCATTTCCTTTGTTACAACCGAAAAGCTTCGATGCAATTTTATTTTGTTGATTAAGTCCTCTGTTGTATTCCGCACCGTTGATCTACACGTAGATCGGACGGCCTGCGCTAATCACAAGTCTTCTCAATCACAAAGTTTATGTTAAGACCCCCGATCGGCTCGTCGCAAATGTTTGCGATGCGATTGATCGCACTCCCGTCCGATTATTGCAATCGCACTCCCCTTTGATTGCTTTTCCCCTCCGATTAATCGCATCTCACATTCTCCCGATTGCGATTGCGATTACCCCCCCTTCCACTCCTTCAGATTACGTCTTTCCGATTTCATCCTAGCCATCCGTCTCCCCACTGATCCAATGAACATCGCATATCTCTGCTCAATCACAATCAGAAGATTAATGGTGCCGCCCCTTTGTGTCCCCTCTGATTACGATCCCCTGATCCACATCTCCACCGTTGAACTTCCCGCCAGATCGAATGGCCTGGCACTAATCGCTTTCCCTTTCCCAATCGCAATCGGAACTTATATAAATGTGTCACCCCTGCCCCTTCCCGATTGCGATTCCCGACTCAATCTCAGCCGTCCGTTGGATCTGAAGATCTAACGGCTCAGATATAATCGCCCTCTACCACGCCAGGTCCCACCTTGTACAATCATTTCCCTCACATTTCATTACATTTCATTCTTTTCCTGTGTATTTCCTCCATTAACCAAAGTTCCGCTCTTTACATTAAAGTTAATATTTCATATGCATTTCGTCCATTTTCATAAAACCATCCTGCTATGTCGATCTCTGTCGTTGATATTCATCTTCGGACCACGATCAAATGGTTCACACACATTTCTCCACCAAACCTTATTATTCATTGTTTCCACCATTTCAATGCATTTTCACCATTATTTCATGTAAAACCACCATTTCACCACCGTCGCGCTACCACTCTTCATGTAAAACCACCATTTCACCACCTCCTCCGTGCATGGATTTCTTCATAGAGTTGTGGGTTTTTGCAAGGTACAAGAGGTGAAACGCTGCCATGATTACAAAGTTTTGATACAGCGGCATGTTTTCTTCGACAGAGATATAAATGAAGCGGCAGAGAGTCTGAGGCACGAAATAGGAGATTTTGAGCCTAAACCAAGTTTTTCAAGGCAAGCTACCAGGTCAAAGACATCATAGATCCCGCAGAGGATACGGAACACAAAAATTAATGAATAGAAGATTTTGTACATCAGCAGAATGTTTTTCTCCATGGAAGGATGGGGTGCCCATACTGTTTTAGGTCTATGCCGTGTTCCTGAAGAAAGTTTCGCCTGGAGTACAGTCCCAAGCTATCAAAGCATTTGTTTCACAAGTATGATGGACTTTTCAGTCCTTTATTTACCTTTTGTTTATTCACCAAAGGTACTATAGAGTACTACAAACTAGAGCATGACAAAACCATACTGGAGTAAATGGAAGCCTGAAGAAGATGTTCGTTCACTCAAAGAATGCCAGAGATCAATTCACAGGAGTTAAAATAGAATGGGCTTCAGGCCCTCTTTCTTTTTTGAGTTTTAATTTTTCATTTAGTTCTTCACCTACCTCCTCTGCTCATCTTTCTGCCATAAAAATCATGAGAAAATATTGTAAAAGTTTGTTGATCAGTTATCAGAGAATTGCAAGTAGTTTCTTTTGAGACACAGTCTCTGTGTAAAGTTGCAAGATAGGCTGAGGAGTATGGTTTTAGACTAAGTATTCATCTATTGGAAATTTTGTACTTGACTGGTATTGCTATCTAATATGACAAGCACATTTCTTTGGATCCTGATCTAAAGCAGCGGTGATGTTTTCCTATCTTTGTGTTTTAATTCATTTCATTTCGTTTCTACTAGCTTTCATCAGAATATTGGCATAGGATTTACCCTTGTTAGGTACCCTATGTTTCTGCTCTCCTTGCCTTTGATGTTTTCTACTAAACGTGTTATCTAAGAATTGATTTTAGTTGATTTAACCAGTGTAGTGGATGTTATTTCCTGCTCTCTAATGTATGAATTAAATGAATTTTCTCTTAGATGTTTCTCGTTAAGGATTTAGATGGAAGATTTGGGAACACTGGGGATTAGAGTTGGCCCTGTCCACTAGGATCCTTGCGCGACCAGCTGGTTTTTAACTTTGTATCCTGAAACTGTGTTGTCTCCTCCTTTCCTTCCACCCCATACCACAATCATCTTTAAGATCCGATGTTTTAGGTGACTAGCCCGATTGAAATATTGCATATTGGATAGTAAGCAAATCCTTTCCTGACTCTATTTCCCAATGGTTTTGAATACTTCCTGGAACACTTCACCTCTGCCTTATCCCTCTTTGCTCATCCTTGTCTTACATTGAACCCTTCTTTCTTGATGACCAGCAACCAAACAAACAATCAAACAAACAAACCCTGAGCCTTATAACTAGCCTGACATTTCAAAACTTTGAGCTTCAAAGACATAAACCTTTGCTTATATAGAGAGATCCCTCTCTGGACCTAGGAGGGCTAGATCCTAGGGTCTGAAAGTGGTTTGATGTTGTCTCATCTTTTGGTCTTGCCAACCTAGCGAAAACATGGGAACCCCAACATCTTGTATGCATGTTTTACCTTCACACCCTCAAATTCAACATGAGGATGAGTACTGGGTATTGGTTTGTCTCCACTTGTAGGTCTTGTACTGTATTCTTGGATTTTGTAAATATTTTATGAAAATCATTGCTGAACATACAACCCTTTCATAAAAGGACACAGGTCACAAATAAATTCTCCTTGAAATATAGATTCAACCTGAAGGTTAAGTTCTTCTGTTTGGGTGAAAGTTCCTACCACTTTCCCTTTATTATTCAAAATATGATTTTTATAATAGATATACTTCAAGGTTTCAAGTTATGTAATTTTTCCTCCAAGGTGCTTGAGTTTGAATTTAAACCATAATTTGTGTTGAGGAGCTACTTTCACATATGCTTGAGGATGTAAGATAAAATTACTACGTCTCTAGATCCAATATTTTATTGGACAAAATTTATCTAAAAAAATGTTTCTCCATCCTTTCCAGGGATTCCTGACCATATTATCTAGATCTGTACAAATTATAACATTTTCATTTTCTTTGGTCATCTGCAAAATTAAGAAATAAGTCACCCAATTCATTGTACCAAAACCACGGTCACAATATCATTTATTATCTTCTTCGTCTATCCAAACTCCATGTTTTTATCCAACTAACCTATTGTATGCACTATTAGTCTCCCCAAATGCTTTCCTTTCCCACTTTTCTAAAATATTTATCTTTAGTGGACTTGAGAGGTTTTCTTGGACTAATTTTTAGCCCATGTATTATTTTTCAGTTGTTTGGGGAGTAGAGAAAAAAAATTGTTTTCTTCTTTCAAAATATTATTATTTAACCATTTTGATTTTTTCACTCGATAACACAAATAATTCTACATCAGACCTGTCATGATCTTATCTAGGTAACATATCAGCTATACAATTTAAATGACCATGTTTATGTACAATTTCAAAATTAGATTTTTCTAGCCAAGTAGCCCATTTATGTACACAAGTATGACTCTCTGTCAAAAATTTATTGTTCTTCCACATTCCTACTAAAATTTTTAAGTCTACCCTGACTATGCATTTAACAGGTTTGAGATATAATTAAAAATGTAGAATAATATTTTTGACAACCAGTAATTCTTTGTGGCTAGAAGGATATTTCAGTTCTGCTACTTTGAATGCTCCAGAGTTATACCCACATATTTCTTCTTTTCCTTCAAATTCTTCTAGCAATACTCCCCACCCCACCAACACCCCCCCCCCCCCCCATTCATTTTGTGATGCATAAGTTTCTATGATATATTTTCCTTTTCTAGTAAGAATATTAAGAGGAGGTAGGGATTGTACTTTTTGTTTTATATTTTTTTACTGATGTTTTCATTTCTTCTGACCATGCTAGAGGATTCATTTTAAACCTTTTTTGCAGTATATGAATGTCTTTATCTTTTCCTCTATAGAATGGTCTAATATGATTAAGACTTCCCAAAAGAATTTGTAATTGACTTTTGTCTAGGATCTTATCAGAATAATTCTTGAATATTTTTAAGACATGCTCCTGTGAAAGTATTCTTCCTTTAGCTATCTTATATCCTAGACACTAAATTTTTGTCTGTCCTATATCCATTTTAGTTGCAGAAAGAACTAAACCATGTTGATACACTAGTTCATAAAATTGCTGCAGATGCTTAAGATGCTCTTGAAGATTTTTGGAGCATATTAGAGTATCATCAATGTAGACTATGAACCAGGGAAAGTCTCTAAAAATATCTTATTGGTTTTCCCCTATTTTTTTCTAAGTTCTTATTAACATAAAATCCTCTATATGTCCAAGCACTCGTATATGTCTCAATATGACCTTTCACCAGTAGGTATTTTATCTCTTTTCGACAATTCTTAATTTCAAAAGGGCTCATTAATGCTACAAAAGTCTTGTGGGGAAGGATTTGCACTAAAGGGTCATAAATAATACTTAAAAAGTATTTTCCTCTGTCCCAGAAGGAATTAGGAGATTCTGAAGTGCAATATTATTTTAATTTTCTTGATATTTCTTTGAGAACATTTTTTGAATGTATTTCTGCATATAAAATACTACATTCCAACTTATTCTTCTCTCTGATAGGGGTCTGTTGGGGTTCTACTATTTTGGCTAGGTTGGCAAGACCAAAAGATGAGACAACATAGAACCACTTTGGGACCTTAGGATCTAGCCCTCCTAGGTCCAGAGAGGGATCTCTCTATACAAGTCAAAGGATATATCTTTGAAACTCTAAGTTATGATTTTAGGCTAGTTGTAGGCTCAGGGTTGTTGGTTTGATTGTTTGTGTTTGGTTGGAGGGAATCAGGAAAAGAAGGACCAATATAAGACAAGGATGAGCGAAGAGGAAGCTTAGGCAGAGACAGATAACTCAGAGAAAATCAAAGCCATTGGGCTATGGAGTCAAGAAAGGATTTATTTGTGTTCAATGTGCAAGATTTCAGTTGGGCTAGTCATATAGAGCATTTGGATCTTAAAGGAGATATTTGGAATGGGACATTAAGGACAGAAAATGAAAGGAGGAGAACCAACCAACTCTGTCTATAGATTAGACCAGAGGTCATTTAACTCCAGGCCTGCTTGGACAGAATTAGAGGAAAAACAAGGGATCTTATAAAGGTTAACTGGTTGCGTAAGGATCCTAGTGGACAGGGCTAACACTAATCCCCAGTGTTCCCAAACCTTCCAGCTAAATCCTACCAAGAACATCTAAATATATATTTCATCAATTCATACATCAGAGAGTAGGCAATAACATCCACTACACTGGTTAAACCAATTAAAATCAATATTCAAATACACATTTAAGAAAAAAACATAAAGGGCTGGGAGAGCAGCAACATAGAGCACCTAACAAGGGTGAATCCTATGCTAAACTTCTGATGCAAGCTAGTAGAAATGAAATCAAATGAAACATGAAATAAGAGCAAGTCAATCACAAATACAGAGAAAGAGGAAACATCACCAACTTCTTTAGATTAGGATCCAAAGAAATGTGCTTGTCATATTAAAAACAACACCAATCAGGTACAACATAGCCCATAGCTTGAACATTCAGTCTGAATACATCTAGTCTCAGTCTATATTACAATATTACACAGAGAACTTGTCTCAAGAGGAACAATGCTTGCGTTTCACTGATATCTCATCAACAGCCATTACAAAGTTTCCTTCTGTGCTTTATAGCAAAGGATGAACCTAAGATCGACTGAAGGAGTAGGTGAAAATTAAATGTATCATTAAACATAACAATGAATGTAGGGCCGAAACCCATTCTGCTTGTCCTGCTATGTATTTAATCTCTGTCACCTTACTTGTGAAAGAATGATCTACTTTGGATATGATCTTGACCCTTTGGCTTCTTGTACTCCAGGTGATTTGAACAAAAAATGTAATAAACTGTTAGGAAGGTTTGTCTCATAAATGTTCTGGCATTTTCAGGTCTGTTGTCTGGTGGAAAACACTTCAGGGAAATGGTGCATAATAAAATTTTTATGGACGCCATGTACTTGATGAAGAAAAAACATTCTGCTGATGAAAAACCCTGATATTACCTTTTGCCTGTGCTCGGGATCCTTTGATTGATCCTCGGGGTCTGTAATCTGCTGCTTTGTCTCTGAAAACATTGACTTAGGGCTCGAGATCTTCATTAGCTTGCCTTGATCTCCTTGCTTGTATTGAATGGCTCTACCTTTTAATTTTGCTTCTGACAGGGTAGCTCAGACTTTTAATAGCGCTGAAAGGTTTTCCATAGAGTTTTGGATCCTCCTCTTTAAAGAAAATCCTGTCAGCCGCTTTCTTTGACTATCCCATGGCAGTACCAACTCTTGGATTTAATATTGTCTACACAACTTTTCCATGTAGAATCATGGCAGTCTTTCACCTTTGGAAACCATGCAAAACAACCCACCTGTGAGGAAAACCATGGACATGGATGATGAAGGCGGCGAGGAAAAGATTTGGTCATGGAAAATAGCCATGCAGACGGAGAACTGGTGAGAAATCACGAAAAATGATGACAGAATGCTCTGGTGGAGGAATAATGGAGCACAGGGAGAATACACATAATAGACGAATGAAAACATTAAAAGACATGACAAAACCAAAGATATAGTGACAGAAACCAAGAATGTACGGGGCGTACACGTGGAGGTGACGTGGCGGAACCGGGAGACCACAGAATAGTCAACGAAGAACGGATGAATCTGGACCGTCGATGGGGTGGAGATCTATGGCAAAAACGCGACAGAATGTGGACCCGGGATACAAAGGAGGCAGGTTAACGGGGGGCGCAGCTTCGATGAATTATGACCGTAGGATGAAGCACTTGAGATCGGACGGTTCGCATAGATTCCGCTGCATGACTTTGAACCGAAGATTAATGTGTGAAATGAAAGCGGTTTTGCCACCGTACCAAAGATAGGTGTCAAACGATAGGTGGAATCGCTGGTCCTCCGAGAAAAACCGCTAGCACGCGGAAAGTGGTGCGGAATAAACCAGGCAGTTTTGGAAAACAGTGCATGGAGTGGGGACCATGATTTTGGGCGTGCTCCGCGCCGTCGAATCATATATTAATTGAACGGCGGAGGTCTAAATAGTGCAGGGTTAACTCGGAAGCAAGTTTGAACAGATCGACAGAGTACGGGAGGTCAAACAGCGCGGAGTTTAATGGGATGTGTACCCCCCGTAGTTGACCAGTCGATCGGGGTTTGACCGCCGATCAACGGCCAATATGTACTACGGGGCCTCACCTCATTTCGTTTGTACGGGAAAATGGAAACCCCCGTAACCACCATTTTTGTGGTGGCTCCGGCCATGCACCACCACATGCCGCCAGCGCGCCACCAATGCGCGTTTATAAAGGTTTTTTGATGATTTTCGCACGGAGAAAGGTTTGGGGGAGCTAAGCGCCCGACGGATTTAGCGTTGGTCATGGTGCTAGGAATCATGGGAAAACCATGCGGGGGCTAATTGCGAAAGGGGCTAGGCTCAACATAACGTTTAGAGTGGGTTTTGTAACCATTTTCATGCAATTCAAGACCTAAGGGGGTTAATGATAAGGGGAAGAAAAGGTGCCAAGGTTTAACAAAGGGCAAGGGTGAGATTAAAAAGGGGGCTTAGGGGGGAGTTTAAGAGGGTAATGGTAGAATTATAAGGGGGGGGGAAGGGAACCTTGACAGAAGGAGGAAAAAGGGAAAATAAGGACATTTTGCAGGGGTATAAGAGATAAGTGCGGGCCTCAGGGCAAAGAACCAAAAGAGGAGACTGGTGAAAGGAAAAGTACAGAGAGACCTCAAGGATAATGTATCTTCAGGGGGGATGCATTCCTTGAAGGTCTCCAAAATGAGATAGCCCCCAACTTGCTTGTCAAGAATTTCATAGGGGGGCTAACAGTGGCTCCACATGGGAATGGCTACTCCTTGGAGGAGTCAAGAAACCAGATATGATCTTTGGAGTAGGCCAAGTGCCTGTTATCACAAGCCATCTTTCTTCGTTGATTTTCAGCTGCCACAAACATGATATATCAGCAGAAACGTTTTCCCAACCAAACTACCTACTCAACTGTAGTCCTAACTGTTCCCTTTGGGTGCATTTGAGCTTGCAGACCCTTTACATTTTATTTTTCAAAACAAAAACAAACCTATTCTAAATCTATCCTTATTTCTTCATGAGGCTAGATTAGACTATTGGCCTCATACAATTCTCTACCTAATCTACTACCTGTTGGGATTAAACTGTCCAACAGGTTTCTTCACCTACATTCTAAGACAGGAAATTTAAACACAGCCAAGCCAGGATTAGACTGTCTGACTTGCTGGACAGAAACTTGTAGAAGACAAAACTGTGAAGGCATGGAATTCTGCAACTTTGAAACATTCTTCTTTCTTTCTTGTGACTCAGGTTTTGAGCATATTTGAGTCACCTCTTTTCTTTGCTTCAGCTCTGGATTTGGGCATATTAGAGCTGATTCTTCTTGTCACTGCTAGTCCAGATTTTGAGCATATTAGGACCAGCTACTCTTTGCTTCTTGTATGGAGTAATCTTGAGGCAGGATGTCTTCGTGAGCCTCATTTTGAGAATTTTTCTGAGCAAGAGCAAACTCCAGACCAAGACTGTCAAACATGCCTTGCTTATTCACTTGGTCTGGAGCATGCACTTAATCTGGAAAATGCATGGGCTTATCTGGTTCTGTTCTTTACGCTTTAAAGGTCCATGTTTTGAGCATGTCTGGACCTATCCTTTCACTCTTTTTTTGGAATATTTTTTCTATTTTCCTGAAAATGAAAACTTGCAATGGTATGTACAATGGAGATGAAACTGGAAATGGAAAATCAATAGAAGTAATGTTTGAGCATCCTGCCATTGACAGGACCCCCAAACAATTCTGTGCCATCAAGTTCTTGCAGAAAAAACGCATTAGGACCCACAGTGGCCTGGATTATGTATGGACCCTGCCACAGGCTGTCAAATTTACCATGTTTGCCTCTGTCCTCTCTTCTCGAATCCCATCTCAGAACCTTATCTCCAACCTTGAAGTCTGAAGCTTTGGTTCTTTTGTCAAACTATCTCTTTATACCTTCCTGTACTCTGACAGCTCTTCTATAAACCTGCTCTCTTTTTTGCTGCAGATGGATAGTTTCATTGATTCTCCTTACCATACTGTTTTCCTCTGATTGGATCTCCTGGACAAGTTTGAACACTGGAACTCCAAGACTAGTAGGAAAAACTGCTTCTATCCCATAAACCAGCTGAAAGGGTGACATGCCAATAGATTTCTTTGTAGTGAGCCTGTCTGCCCACAAGGCATGTATCAAATTTTTATGCCATGACCTTTTGTTCTCTTCCAACAGCTTCTTAATGATTGTAACCAGGCTCTTATTTGATGATTCAGCCAGGCCATTACCCTGGGGGTAATAGGCAGTTGAATGTCCAAGTGTTATTCCGTACCCGTGACAGAAATCAATCATTCTTTTGGATCCGAAAGCAGCATCATTGTCAGTGATTATTTTCCTTGGACAGCCAAAACGTGATAAGATGAAGTCTTCTAGGAACCTAATGATGACAGAGTCAGTGGCATTCCTAGTGGGTATAGCTTCTATCCATTTAGTGAAGTAATCTGTAGCAGTTAGGATCCATTTATGTTGTCCAGAGGAGGCAGGATGAATTTCTCCTATAAAGTCTAGGCCCCATTGCATGAAAGGGCCTTCTATGGTGATCGGTTGTAGAGGGAGGGGAAGGAGCTTTCTTTTGCCCTCAAAGATTTGGCATTTGTGGCAGGTAAGAATCATTTTATGGACATCACTAAAGAGTGTAGGCCAATAGTAACCAGCCCTGAGTATCTTATTTGCAGTGGTTTTCCAACTCAGGTGGCCTCCACACTCCCCAGCATGGAATTATTGTTTGATTCTTTCAGCTTCAGTTTCAGACAAACATTTCAGTAGAAGGCCATTTGGATTTTTCCAATATAGACTCTCATTCATAATGCAGTAATTCCTAGCTTTGAGTTTTATGAATCTGGCCTTTGTTTTGGACAGTTCTGGAGGGGCATTGAGATTAGTGAGCACATAAAGGATATCAGTATACCAAGGAGAGTTCTGAAACTGCTCCTCAACAGTTGGATGGGGCAATCCTTCCTGCTCATCTAAGGCATTCATCATATTAATGTCAAGGGCTTGCAAGTTTGATTCAGCCATTAATTGGGCCAAGCCTTGACCTTTGATCAGTTTAGTGGGTTTTATTTCAAGGTCGTATTCCAAGATGGTAGCAATCCATTTTCCCCTTTTCCCATCAGGGTATTGGGACAAGATATCCTTAACCACTATATTTGGCACATAGGCAATGGTGTGAGAATGCAGAATGTACACCCTAAAGTCTTTTAAGGCCTTAATCAGGGCATAGGCCTGCTTCTCCATGATGTTGTACTTTAAGGGTGCATCTCTTAAGGCTTTACTGAAGAAGGCTATAGGCTGTTCATTACCTTCTGAATTTTTCTGCAGCAAAACTGCAGCTATTGTGTGTTGGGAAGCAAATGAAAAGATCAGAAAATCTTTTGAGAAGTCAGGGCTGATAAGGATAGGGGCCTGAGTGAGTGCAAGTTTTACTGACTCAAAATATTTCTTGGCTTCAACAGTCCACTTAATTCCTGCATCTTTCTTTAGCATTTCAGTCATTTTTCTAAGATGCTCTGCCAGATTAGGAATGAATCTCCTGAGGAAATTGATCTTCCCTATAAAGGACTGCAACTCCTTGATGTTCCTTGGATGTGTAATTTGAAGTATTCCCTCAACTCTCTGTGGGTCTATCCTGATACCTTTCTCAGATATAATGTGGCCCAGAACTTTACCTTCTTGCAGCCCAAAAATAGTTTTCTTAGGATTTAAGGACAGGCCGTACCTTCTACATTTTTCAAAGACTTTCCTGAGATGTTTCAGATTTTCCTCTTCAATTTTAGAAAAGACAGTCAAGTCATCCAAGTAGATAACTATAAAGTGTCCAATCTCATCTGAGAAAGCAATATCCATTGCTCTCTGGAAGGTAGCTCCAGCATTCATCAATCCAAAGGGCATTTTCACATACATGAAGGTGCCCCATGGAGTGGTAAAAGCTGTTTTGAGTTGATCTTCTGGGAGTACCAGAACTTGGTTGTATCCTGAAAAACCATCAAGCAGGGAGATTCTCTTAGAGCCCACTACCTTTTGTAGGATATGTTCCATTCTAGGCAAAGGGTAGTTGTCTTTCAAGGAGGCTCTGTTGAGGTTTATGAAGTCTATGCATAGTCTGATCTCCCCTGTTTTCTTCCTTACAGCCACTAAGTTTGACACCCAATCAGAAAACCTTACAGGGACTATTATGCCTGCATCATACATCTTCCTGATCTCTTTCTCTACTGCAGGCAATTGTTTTGGATTGATTCTTCGAAGTTTTTGTCTGAAAGGCTTTTGATTTTCCTTTAGTGGTATCTTATGTTGTATGATGTTGGTGTCATAGGCCTTTAAGTCTTCATAGCTCCATGCAAACACATCAATGAATTCCTTAAACAAGTCAATGTATTTTTTCTTCATGTTTGCAGGTATAGACTTAGCCAGTTTTATCATTTTGGGTCTGTCTTTAGTGCCTATGTTGCATTCTTCTATATCTAATTCTACATGTTCTATGGTGGGCTTATTTGCTACATCATCGAAATCAAAGAGGTCCTCTAAGGGTGCCAGGCCTCTGGGTATATTCTTGTCTTTGGCCTGCAACACTTCGACCTCTTCATTTTCTGCGTTTTCGCTATTTTCGTTAAAATTTCCAGTTTGCTCAGAAAAAGAATGTATTGCTATGTTACAGGGTGTTTCTTGCTCATCTGGGGGATATTCATATAGGCAGAAGCTATCAGATTTGGAGTCTGAATCGGAAAATTCAAACTCATTTCTGCCTATCAGGAAATCCTCAATCTGTTTGTCTCCTTCGAAAACCTGCCAGTATTTTTCATTGTCTGGCACCGCAGGTCTGAATTTGGTCTGGATGATGATCTGTTGGTCATTGGGGGCCTTAGGATATGAACTAGATAGGAAATCTAATCCATTAGCAACAGCTTTTTGACCCCTAGGAATGAACACTAACTTATATTCAATGAATGTTTTCAACAGATCGAGAGTGTCATTCCTATATGCTCTTAGTCTGGGATGTTTTGCTGAATACTCACCATTCACCTGTTTTATAACTAACTCTGAGTCTCCTTGTACAACTATCCTACGGGCTCCTAATTTCTTCAATAGATTCAAGCCCAAAATGAGAGCCTCATATTTTGCAATGTTATTTGTACATTTGAAATGCAGATTGACAGCATGACTCTCCACATGATCATCTCCTGTGTTATGTAGCCACACTCCTACTCCAGCACTTTGCTTAGTACAGGACCCATCAAAGTTCATTTCCCACAGGGTTTCGTTGTTTACTTCATCTTCATCCCCTCCCCTACAACTGGATTCACCATTATGTGGAGTTGTGAGGTTTTTTCTAGGAGGGGAGTCATTTTCTGGCTCATTATGGGCATGGAGGTCAGGGAGGTGGCTAGCTTGCTTTTTTTGTTCTATTTCTGTTTCATTCAGAGTTATATTTTTAGCAGTTTTCCCATGGTCTTCTTCTTCGTATTCTTCTAGAGTATCCATTACGTTGAAATCCATGGGCTGTATGTTTGTATTTCCATTATCTGATCTTGGCTCTTCTGAGGATTGGTTGTTGTAGAGGATAAAAGAGTCTAGATCTGTATGTACAGAGTATAATGGTGATTTTTCAGGTTTCTCGGGGCTACTGACTAAGAATTTCATCTGAGACTCTCTATACAGTCTTCTAAGTTGGCCAAATATAGGGATAGTGGCATATGAGCCATCCATCTACATTGTTCCTTTAAGTTTGGCTCCCCATGATCTTGACAATAGCATGCCATACTTTGGTGGCACATCTCCCACCACAACATCCATGACCATACATTTGGCAAGAATCTGGGTCAGACTTACACATAATTCTTTGATTAGGCCTAGGCATTTTACTCTACTAGAGTCAAATGAGTATAAGTATTTGTAGGGTCTGGTGATTTCTAGGCCTAGCCTCTCCATCACTACCTTAGGCATTAGATTGTGCAATGCACCAGAGTCATGCATGGCATTATGGAGGATCTTTTCATGAATGTTGAGACTGATATAAAAAGGTGGAACTACCCCCTCCTGAAATTTTCCCTCAATATTTGGACCAAATAGGAGGGCAGGTTGATCATCATTCAGATTTACAGAATCGTTTATTTCTCCCAGATTTAATGCTTTCAAAATTTGGCCTTTATATACATCTTGAGTGGCCAGCTCAGATAATGGTATAGAGATTTTGATTTTTGCAATCTCACTCTCTAGATTGAAAGTGGACTGGACCTTTGTAATGCTCAATTTTTTTTTATTAGCTACTGCCTTAGTAGCCGAATCAGATTGTGATTTCTCACTATGTACAAAGTTTGGAACAGTTGTATCAGGAGTACTAACTGAAGTGCTAGTACTGCTGGTTGGTTGACTTCGTTTTTCATTGTTTTTGTTGTCCTTCTCCTTATGTTTACCAAAACTTTCAGCTGCTATTTTGTTGTCTGCAGCAGATGCTTTAGAGGATTTATCAGGTCTTTTCTTGATGGTTACCTCAGGAGTCTTTGTTTTGGGATCTTCTTGGTTTTTTTTGCTCCTAAGTTCATATTGTTCTCTGACCTGCATCATGGCATTTTCAAATCCTAATCTGTAATCCTCAATTTCTAACCATTCCTCATCCCCATATGCAGATGAGGGCAGATATTCTTTTGAATCATAGTTAAGGATTGAGTCCTCTGCTTCAAACATATTTATGGTATTCCCTTCAGACTCTTCAATGATTCCCTCGTCTTCATCTAAAAATTTTTCTTGAAATGGGGGAATAATTTTTTGGTCTGACTCTCTTTGTCTGTTGGGAGCAGCATTGTTTCTTCTAATGTTTTGGTTCTGGTTTCTATTTTGGTTGTTGTTTTGGAAAACCATCCTCTTTATTATTTGTTGAAGTTCTTCCACATTTTTTGAAAGTCTATCATATTTGGGATCAAACGTGGAAGCTACATTGTCATCCCTATATGTTACCCTCTTTTCAGCTTTTAGTCTTACTCTCTTTTCAGTTAGGTTTGCCTCTATGTTAACTACTCCTTTTTGCATGTCCTCTAGTGTGGCATATTCTTTATCTCCAAGCTCATAGGCCATGTCAGCATCAAAGCCTTCGGGATATTTTGCTAGGGCCATGCCTTGTGGAGGTTTCATATGTGGGGGGAGAGCATTATAAATACTATTGAATCTTGCTGTGTAATCATGTACACTCTCTCCCGGATTCCTCTTAAGGCTCAGGTATTCTTCTAGGAGCTGGCGAGGGTTTGCCCTAGTCTCCCATTTGTTTATGAATGTCTAATATAGAGCAGGAAGGTCTTCGATGCTATTAGGAGGCAAATTTTTAAACCATTTCTTTACATCACCCCCCAGGCTCTGAGCAAAGATTCTCATTTTGACTGTTTCATCATCAATTTCCATATAGTCAAAAGAGTCTTCCATTTTATCTACATGTGCCTGAGCTGTGATGGATTCTTTGGCAGTGAAGTGAGGGATTTTTGATTGATAGTCATTTGGCATGGGGATAAGAGGCTGAGGTAGAACTAGAGGTGCATACCAGGCTGCCATTGTGATTTTCTAATGAGGTAAAAGATTAACCTGAGCAGTTGGTATATGGATGACAGGGATATTAAGACCAGCAGAGGCTTTTTGAGCAGATCTAGGGTGAGACAACCCCAAGTTTTGGACGAAGTGTATATTAGGTGGTGTAGATGGAGGGGTTTCGCTGTCCCTAGGGTCTGGCTGGTCTGAAACACTAAATGACTTAGTTATAAGTAATCTTTTTTGAAGGTCTAGGTCGAAGAAAGGGTCTAATAGAGCTGCAAGATCTTCTGGTGCAGAATTACCTCTATGAATGTTGCTGGAAATAGTTGATCTCCTACTTACAGGTGTTCTCTTGAGGATTTTCTCAGGATTATCAACTATTTCAGGTGGGTTTGGATCAGGGCAAGCTCTCGTATGAATGGTTCTGTGAGCCAGAATGATTTTCTTGAGCTAAGCAGCTTAACCCTACTTGTTACTTCTATTGTGGTTGATATTGTCTCAGGGCTGGTCTCCCAGCGGAGTCTTCATTATGTTTCGGGTCTGGTCTCCCAGTGGAGTCTGATGAAAAACCAAGATGATCAGTAGGCCTACTGATCACCAGTGGAGTCTTTTCGTTTAGGAACAATGGAGTCGCCAGGTGGAGGTTTTAGGATTTTTCTAGGGAGCACACTGTCCACCACAGTGCTCAGACACTATCGCCTTTCAGGAATCTCCTCTGAATCAACAAGCTCCAACCAAAGATTGATTGGGAGGGCATTTACCAGATATGTCACCTCTAAAAAGAGGATGAGATCTGGAGGCTACCTGGCCCTTTCCAGGCTCTGTCTAAGAGTATGGTGGATATTCAATAATGGAGGTTGATTCAAGAAAGGGGTGACTTACTGTCAACCTAACTAGAGTTCTAAGTTTCTGAGGTTTTTACGAATTTTTTAAGGTGAAATGTACTCAGAATCCCCAGCGGAGTCGCCATTATGTTGGGGTTCCCATGTTTTTGCCAGGTTGACAGAGACCAAAAGATGAGACAACATAGAACCACTTTTAGACCTTAGGATCTAGCCCTCCTAGGTCCAGAGAGGGATCTCTCTATACAAGTCAAAGGATATGTCTTTGAAGCTCTTAGGTTATGATTTTAGGCTAGTTGTATGGCTCAGGGTTGTTTGTTTGATTGTTTGTGTTTGGTTGGAGGGAATCAGGAAAAGAAGGACCAATATAAGACAAGGATGAGCAAAGAGGAAGCTTAGGCAGAGATAGATAACTCAGAGAACATCAAAGCCATTGGGCTATGGAGTCAAGAAAGGATTTATTTGTAATCAATGTGCAAGCTTTCAGTTGGGCTAGTCATCTAGAGCATTTGGATCTTAAAGGAGATATTTGGAATGGGACATTAAGGACAGAAAATGAAAGGAGGAGAACCAACCAACTCTGTTTATAGATCAGACCAGAGGTCATTTAACTCCAGGCCTGCTTGGACAGAATTAGATGCAAAACAAGGGATCTTAGAAAGGTTAACTGGTTGCGCAAGGATCCTAGTGGATAGGGCTAACACTAATCCCCAGTGTTCCCAAACCTTCCAGCTAAATCCTACCAATAGCATCTAAATATAGATTTCATCAATTCATACATCAGAGAGCAGGCAATAACATCCACTACACTGGTTAAACCAATTGAAATCAATATTCAGATACACATTTAAGCATAAAACATAAAGGGCTGGGAGAGCAGCAACATAGGGCACCTAACAGGGGTGAATCCTATGCCAAACTTTTGATGCAAGCCAGTAGAAATGAAATCAAATGAAACATGAAATAAGAGCAAGTCAATCACAAATACAGAGAAAGAGGAAACATCACCAGCTGCTTTAGATCAGGATCCAAAGAAATGTGCTTGTCATATTAAAAACAACACCAATCAGGTACAACATAGCCCATAGCTTGAACATTCAGTCTGAATACATCTAGTCTCAGTCTATCTTACAATATTACACAGAGAACTTGTCTCAAGAGGAACAATGCTTGTGTTTCACTGATATCTCATCAACAACCATTACAAAGTTTCCTTCTGTGCTTTATAGCAAAGGATGAACCTAAGATCGACTGAAGGAGTAGGTGAAAATTAAATGTATCATTAAACATAACAATGAATGCAGGGACGAAACCCATTCTGCTTGTCCTGCTATGTATTTAATCTCTGTCACCTTCCTTGTGAAAGAATGATCTACTTTGGATATGATCTTGACCCTTTGGCTTCTTGTACTCCAGGTGATTTGAACAAAAAATGTAATAAACTGTTAGGAAGGTCTGTCTCATAAATGTTCTGGCATTTTCAGGTCTGTTGTCTGGTGGAAAACACTTCAGGGACATGGTGCATAATAAAAGTTGTATGGATGCCATGTACTTGATGAAGAACAAACATTCTGCTGATGAAAAACCCTGATATTACCTTTTGCCTGTGCTCGGGATCCTTTGATCGATCCTCGGGGTCTGTAATCTGCTGCTTTGTCTCTGAAAACATTGACTCAGGGCTCGAGATCTTCATTAGCTTGCCTTGATCTTCTTGCTTGTACTGAATGACTCTGCCTTTTAATTTTGCTTCTGATAGGGTGGCTCAAACTTTTAATAGTGCTGAAAGTTTTTCCATAGAGTTTTGGATCCTCCTCTTTAAAGAAAATCTTGTCAGCCGCTTTCTTGGACTATCCCATGGCACTACCAACTCTTGGATTTAATACTGTCTGCACAGCTTTGCCATGTAGAATAATGGTTGTATTTCACCTTTGGAAACCTTGCAAAACAACCCACTTGTGAGGAAAACCATGGACAGGGATGATGAATGCGGCGAGGACAAGATGTGGTCGTGGAAAATAGCCATGCAGACGGAGAACTGGGGAAAAATCACGGAAAACGATGACAAAATGCTCTGGTGGAGGAATAATCAAGCACAGGGTGAATACACGTAATAGATGAATGAAAACATTAAAAAACACGACAAAACCAAAGATATAGTGACGGAAACCAAGAATGTACGGGGCGTACACATGGAGGTGACATGGCGGGACCGGGAGACCACGGAATAGTCAACGACGAACGGATGAATCTGGACCGTCGATGGCGTGGAGATCTACAGTGGAAACACAACGGAATGTGGACTCGGGATATGGAGGAGGCAAGTTAATGGGGGGCGCAGCTTCGATGAATTAAGACTGTAGGATGAAGCGCTCGAGATAAGACGGTTTGCATAGATTCTGCTGCGCGACTTTGAACCGAAGATTAATGCGCGAAATGAAAGCGGTTTTGCCGCCGTACCAAAGACATGTGTCAAACGATGGGTGGAATCGCTGGTCCTCTAGGAAAAACCGCCAGCACGCGAAAAGTGGTGCGGAATAAACCAGGCAGTTTTGGAAAACAGCGCGTGGAGTGGGGACCACCATTTCGGGCGCGCTCCTCGCCGTCGGATCATATATTAATTGAATGGCGGAGATCTGAACAGCGCAAGGTTAACTCGGCAACAATTTTGAATAGATCGACGGAGTACGGGAGGTCGACCAGCGCGGAGTTTAACAGGATGTGTACCCCCCGTAGTTGACCAGTCGATCGGGGTTTGACCGCCGATCAACGGCCAATATGTACTACGGGGCCTCACCTCATTTGTTCTGTACGGGCAAATGGCAGCCCCCGTAACCACCATTTTTGTGGTGGCTCCACCCATGCACCACCACATGCCGCCAGCACGCCACCAATGCGCGTTTATAAAGGTTTTTTGATGATTTTCGCGTGGAGAAAGGTTTGGGGGAGCTAAGCGCTCGACGGATTTAGCGTTGGTCACGGCGCTAAGATTCATGGGAAAAAAGTGCGGGGGCTAATTGCGAAAGGGGCTAGGCTCAAAATAATGTTTAGAGTGGGTTTTGTAACCATTTTCATGCAATTCAAGACCTAAGGGGGTTAACGATAGGGGGAAGAAAAGGTGCCAAGGTTTAACAAAGGGCAAGGGTGAGATTAAAAAGGGGGCTTAGGGGGGCGTTTAAGAGGGTAATGGTAGAATTAGAAGGGTGGGAAAGGGAACCTTGATAGAAGGAGGAAAAAGGGAAAAGAGGGACATTTTGCAGGATTATAAGAGATAAGTGCGGGCCTCAGGGGAAAGAACCAACAGAGGAGACTGGTGAAAGGAAAAGTACAGAGAGACCTCAAGGATAATGTATCTTCAGGGGGGATGCATTCCTTGAAGGTCGGACAAACAGAGCGAGGGCAAAGATCCGGGGGTTGAAGTTTAATCGGGACCGTTGGATATAAGAAATGAACGGTGGATGTTGATCCGAGGAATGCTTATGGAGAGCGAGAAGAAGGTAAAGAAAACAAGGGGAAAAGGTTTAATCGTAGCCGTTGGATTAGGATATCCGAGCGGTAGAGATATTTCGATAAAAAAATTCGAAGGATATATGGAGGGTAAAAAAGCTTGGGGTCGAGAATTAATATAAGTCGTCAATCCAAATAAATCAATGGCTAAGATCTTGTGAAGGGGTCTTTCGGAGAACAAAGAGGAAGGGTGATGGCTTTGGTTCGCTTTAAGTTAGGGACCGTTGGATGAAATCCATCAATGGATAGGATTAAATGGAGAAATGCATTGGGGAGGAGGGCGGTTAACGGAAAACCAAAGCGGTTTCTACGACGGGTCGAGTGGTTAGTGGAATTCGCAAAAACAACGTGATTCCACTCATCGCGCGCCACGTGGCGAGACAAAACCACTTATATCGCGCGATTTCAAACCATTAACGTTCGGACGAAATAAAAACGCGATATGCACCTCAGCACGTCGGATGGAGGGGAGGAAGATCCGACGGTGTAGGTTATGGCGCGATGAGGAAAGATGCACGACGGAGGTAACCGCATCAGGGTTTCTTGTGGACCGTTGGATTTATGAGGATGGACGGCCACGATTTAATCTTGGGACAAAGTTATATGGGCTAAAGAAAATCTTAGAGCGGAGATCGGATTTGATCCCCGATCGTCGGATCTTAGACATGAACGATCGAGATTTAACGATGGCCCGGGAGTTAATGAGAAAAGGAGGAGGTAAGGGCAGGGGATCGGGTTTAACACCGACGGTTGATCCGCAAAGATCTACGGTGGAAAATCACCAAAAAAAATAACCATCGGGTTTTATAAAATAACAAAGGAATGAAGGGAAAAAAAGGGGTTTCGACGGGGTTTTAAAGGTTTTTAGACCCTTTAAGAGCTCGGTTGCGGGAGCTTAAGGCCCTATGGCACAAAGGTTCACCGGGGTTAAGCCCTCAAGGGCTAAAGACATTCAAAATGTTTTTAGAGTCTGTTTTAGGCCTTAGAAACGAGTGTTTTTAGGCCAAAATAGTGGTTCACGGTAGATAAATGAAAGCTTTTTAAACAAAATGAGAGGAGATCAAATGGTTGTAAAGGGATTTTGGAGTGTTTCTCGAAGGTTGAAAAAAAAGCTTATGGAAGAATTTTATGAAGAAAAAGGGCGTGAAAAATGGGGTTATTCATGAGTGAAAGGAGGGGGTAAAATGAAGGGGACAATGGGTTTTTTTTTAGCAATCTTCTTTAGGAAAATAGCATATTTTTTCATGGTTATGAGGGAAACAACGATGAATATTAACTAAAGGGTTAATCATATTTATAAGACTTCAAGAACTCACAATTTTGGCCATAAAATTGTTTCCCTGAAGGCTACAAAAAAATTTAGCCACCATTTGATATGAAATTTTTTTATAGGTGGCTAACAAGAACCCAGGAGGCCAAGCCGGATTATATCGGATCGAGTCATTCGTCAATTTTGAAATATTTGGAAAATTTAGGGTTTTTTAGGAATGGTAAGCACGAGAGGAGCTTGAGAATTCCATCCACCATGAGTAGGACTCCCAACTTTAATGAAATAATACCCCGGATTTGCGGAGGCACCGGGTTTCCATGGATTATTAGTAGAAGAGGCTAAACCATAAGGGAATCCTTGTGGTCCAGAAGTATTCATAGGAAGACCTCCTCCCACCGAAGAGTCACCAAACATAGATAAATCCCCCCCCATCGAAGCACTAAAAGGAGAGGAAATCCCTTGATAAGGGTTCCACGCATTGGCGAAAGGAGAAAAAACCCGAGACGTCCCTACGAAGGAGAAAGGAATATTCCCATGTTGACCAAAAAAAGGTTGATTCCCGGATCCTAAACCACTAAAAGTAGGGTTAGTCCATCCTTGATCTCCTTGAAAAGGATTAAAACCTTGACCCCCGAGCGGATAAAGGAAATGATCCTATGTTCAAAGAAGGGTCATAATGAGGTATATGACCACTTCCAAAAGGAAAACCTTGGAAGGATGTTGAACCACTTGCCATAGTAGTTGTTTTTGTGGAAGCAAAAAATGAAATGGTTAAAGGAATTGAAGTAATTGCACTTGGGAAGGAATCCCAAAAGGAAAGTAACCAACGTGGGAAGTAAAAGTTTGGGTGCCTTCACTCGAATATGGAATGGAGGTAGAGCCAAATACTACGGTACTAGGTGTGATAGTGGATATAGAAATTTTAAATACTCCTTCAAGCGAAAGAGGAGTATGCACACTAGTAGTACCCATAGTTGAAATGGCACTCCTAGTAGTGGCCATCGAAAGAAAATAAGGAGAAAAATCAGGTGTTGTCAACTCTGTGAGTCCGGATACCAAAGTATAATATTATGTCTATAAAATTAGGAAAAAGGGGTGAAGAAGGAGTCATGGGGGGACTCGGGAATCTCTTCAACCTCAACCTCGTCTTCCGACTGGAAGGGAACCTTAGAAAGGACTGGATTGTTCTTGTCCAAATCATGACTTACACTAAGTCCACCCCATGAAACAATAGCCCCAAATAGAGGATAAATATCCGATGCATTTGTTGCTACTAGTTGGAAATCACTAGCAAAATTTCTCCTATGCCTCCTAGAAGAAGGCTCGGCACTTGCGAGTGAGAGCCCATGAAGCCTCCCTGGACCGAAGAAGCGGTCAATCAACCACTTTTAATTATTAAGAGAACTTATAAAGACTCAAAATTATAAAGCTATGGAAATATATGAGAAAATATCACTCACTAAAAAAATCTCCCTAAAGATATAACCAATCAAGATACTTCCGGGTATTTTCGCTCCAGCTGATTAGGACCGGACATCAAAATACAAGAAAGTGAATATAATGACCTTCCGAAAATGTTCGGGGTAATTACACCCCGAGCCTACTAGCGAAGGTAACATAAACAATTACGCCGACCTCCGGACAAAATCCTTTATCGGTTCAAGTACCCAAGCTTCGCAAGGGCACCCTCAAGAAGTACTAATGAGAGTGATACAATGTTTGCCTCAGGGTACCATGGGTATTCCCCCCCCACATTCACCTATGTGGTCCCCCGGGAAAGGAAACTAAGGTCACCGGTTTTTAGTAGAGTCTCCAATTCTTTTGCGGGAGAAAACTCCCTAAGGTCGGGGTTGAGAACCCCAATAGATCGAAGGGAATCTTTCAATAAGAAGCAAGCAAATAAGCGAGTCCTAATGCATAAACTACTCAAGTGGGATGAAGAGAAAGTACCCATAGGTCCGACATTTGAAGTATTTCTCGTAGGGTTCAAACCCTCTCGCTTCCTCCAAAGCTTCAAACCCTACAACACATTCCATAGAATCATATATACTAGCGACGTAGTTCAAAGCATGTTGAAGATATGAATGTTATATCATATAAGCACAAGGATATAAATCATGAAATTATACATAATTATACCATAACATGAGTTAAAGTATAAATATCATAACGTTTAGGAACGGGACAAAGCTTCTTTGATGTACATGTTCAAAAAAAACCTATGTTTCTTTTCTTCTATAGTGATTCCCTGGCACTCTAATATCATGTAGAAAATCAACATAGATTCGATCGATCTTGTGATATGATAAAACAAAATACTTGAATCTATTCTAAAATTTTTGGAAACCAAATATGATCGCACAATCACATAACAAGTAAGAGAAAGAAATCAATCGATCACACAACACAAGATGTATCTAGAGAAATAAATTGCTCAAAAAACCCTCGTTATCTATATATTTCATAAATTCAAGACCATGAAACAATACAACGTTATTTCCCTCAACGAGAAACCTCTAAACTCGTTAACCTGTCTCACTCTAATCTTTGGCTTGATCTAAGCAAGTTTGGTCCTATATTTAACCTTTTTCTCTCCTAAGCCTCTCCCTGCCTTGCTTACGCATTCATGAGCTAATTGAGCCCCTATTAATTAGTAAAATCACAAATAATGATTGCGCAATTCATCTAAGGCTTCTTGATGACCTCATTGGTATGACTCTGTACAATTTTCTAATTATATAATTGATAGTTATCTTCCCCTTAACCCCAAGCTCTATTGAGATTCAACAAGATGATGATCTTAGTGAAAATTAAGCACCTACACTAGGTAGGGCCCGCGAGGCTATTTTTTAGGTGATATGTCTATTTTTTAGAATTTGGATCAAAGTCTATTTTTTAGCATTAATCTATTTATAGATGGTTGAGCAAATTATATGGATGGATGGGCATATATTTTTTGGAATGCATGTGCGAAGTTGTTTCGTGGAATGCATGTCGATTATTGTTAGCCATTAACAATAATTAGAAAATAAATAATAGTCTATTCTCTTGAAGCACTTGATTTCCGTTAATCGATGTGTCAAACCGATTAACAGGGAGGAATTTTGAGTTCAAAGGTTGGTTGGTGGAACATGCTAGTGGACTTCATTGTAACCGAGTGATACAAACTTGTAAACGAGTTGGATGTGTAGTTATGTGAGTTGTAAAGTAGTTTAACTCAATTAAGTGAGTTAAACTCGGTTGTGCTAGTTGTAACTAGTTGTAACTAAAGATACACTAGTGAGAGATCAGTGAATTAAATATTAAATTAATTCACATAGATTGATCTCACATGCAAGCGAATATTTACTACCGTTAACTACATGCATGTCGCATCCAGTGGAGACCCGGTTGAGAGATAGGTGAAAGGGACAGTTTGACTATCGGTTGTGACTATAGTGGGTGCACAAGTGCAACCAAACACACATTGGAGATTCCAATGAGGATTGCGCAATTAAGGCAAGGCAAGATTGAATTCATTCAGTGGATTGTGATCGAGCAGGGGATTGTGCGGTGGAGGCGATAAATTGGTGCATGTTTATGCCAATTTTTGTATGACAAGTGTGAGACGATTGTATATTATATCGAGAGATCTTGGAGTGTTTAACATAATTGTATTAAAATCGGGAGAATCCGGGCAATAAATAATTGTATTAAAATTTCTACATGGTATCGGAGAAAAGAAGATTGCAATATTGAAGTAATAGTTGATTTTGTTGGTGGAAACAATTCGAATTTGCTACAAGAATTTCTTGGTGCGACGGTTGAGTAAACATCGAAATGGATTTCAATGTTTTGCAGCGAGAGTATGGACTCGAGGGCGGATCGAACTAAATTGCATGGAAGGATAGGATGGAGGCGGTGCTTGAATATAATGGCTTGAAGGAATTCATCGACAGGGTGATGTTCCTAAGCCCACTTCGATGGATGTTTCATTACTTGACGCCTACAAAAATAAAGTAGAGAGGACGAGAAGGATTATGTTGGAAGGTGTGCGAGACCATATTTTCTCAAGCCTTCATGGGAAAGCCACTCCATTTTTAATGTGGAAGGCTTTGACGGATCTTTTCGAAAGGAGCAACGACCATAGGAAATTGGCACTCGAAGGATAAACTCGAAAAGATCAAGATGGAGAAGGGCGACAATATTCCTAAGTATCTCACAAAGCTTGTCCAATGTCAGGATGAACTGGGGAGTGTGGGAATTACAGTTGATGATGATGATTTGGTGATTTTGGCTCTCTTGGAAATGTAGAAATTATATAACATATGCATTATATATCCAGATTCCCCTGATCTAACAATATTTATCTTCTTGCTAAATACAGAATCCTTCCACTGTTAATATTTTCCGAAAATTATCAAATCAATCGCAAACACATGAAGCAATAAAAACAATCTCACATAACACAGTTGTTTAACGGGAAAGCCTGAAGCTGAAAACCCTAACTATCATATATTATGTATCATGGAGATCATGTAACAATCTCATACAAAGCTTAGTACATCAAGCTCTCGGTACAATCAATCGTCACACACTAACAAGAAGAAATCTACAAATCCATGCACCGATTTCTTGCCACCCGATAGCCCTTTGCCTCCACCGCGCAATCCCTCGTCGAAGAATGCCCCCTGAATGAATTCGAATTGACCTTGCCTTGACTCTGAAATCCTCATTGGCAACTCCAATGTGTGTATGATGTAATCAATGCATCACTATAGTCACAACGGATATTCCATCTCACCCTTTCACCTACCTCTCCACTCGAGTCTCCACTCGGAACCCGACATGCACTCTGTAGTTAACTCGTTGTATTTGTTCGGTGGATTAGTGAGTTATTATTTGTGAATTAATTCACTCCACTCTCACTAGTGTATCATTCAGTTAGACTAGATACAACTAGCTCAACTAAGTTTAACTCCAATAACCGAGTTAAAGCCGAATAACAACTCCATGAACTACTCTTCCAACTCGTCATAACTTTGCCACTTCGGTTCTAACCGATTCCTCCATGCATGAACCACCAATCAACCCTAGGAATTGCGTAATTCCTTCAGCCCTACTGATTTGCCAAATTTGTATACCTGAAATAAAGTGCTCCGAGAGAATAAGTTGATGTTTATTGTCGATTATTATTAAGGACTAATAATAATCGACATGCATCTATTTTTTAGATTGAAAATCTATAAATAGACTTCGCCCAACATTCTAAAAATAGAATTTCATCTATTTTTTCCAACTTGACCAACCATCCACAAATAGCATCCCGCAACTTCGAAATATGATCACCATGTCTAAAAAATAGACTTGCACCTAAGAATAGCATCCGGCCCATGTAGTGAAAGCGACTGATTTTCACTAAGATCCATCATCTTGTTGAATCTCAACACTCCCTCTCAACAAGATAGGGATTATCCTTCACATTGATCCTACCTCTATGGTATTTGAATTTTCTCTTGGTGAGTGCCTTCGTCATAATATCCGCACCCCGATCTTTCGTAGGAATGTACTCAAGCAACATGATCTTCACCGCACATAATCTCTAATATGATGATACCGGATATCAAGATGCTTAGATCTATAATGAAACACATGATTAATCGAGAGTTAAATGCAACTACGATTATCACAATGTATCACCGTAGGATCTAAATGTGAACCGAACAAACCGACCCAGTGATCTTCCTCATCTAGATAGCCTCACATGCAGCTTTGACTTGTTGCCATGTATTATGTTTCCATTGAACTGAGTGCCATGGATATTTGTTTCTGTTGTACCAATGAATTGTTGTAGATCCAATACTAAAAATCCCTCCCGATGTTCTTTTTTCCGTCCGTTGGGTTTCTGCCCTAATCCGCATCGATGAAGCCATGCAACTTCACCTCATCCGTCCGTCCGTACCATAATCCATACTCATATGTGCCCCCGAGATACCTCGGGATATGCTTTCTCTGCCTTCAAAAATATCTTGGTAGGCTTAACCATCGCTTGTGAAAGCTGGTTCACCACATAGCATATGTCCGGTCTTGTATTAACTAAATACATTAGCGAACCCACTAACCGTCGATAAATAGTGGCATCCACTACCTCTCGCTAATGTAGCATCCTCTTTCCTCCAATTTCCGGAAGAAGAGTGTTGATAGGCTTCACCTTGCATGTAAAAATTCTCTAGTATCTCCCCAGACATACTTGCCTTGAGACACAAACAGCTCACCTTCCCCGCTGCCATATTTCCAATCCAAGGAAATAATGAAGGAGGCCCAAATCCTTCATCTCAAACTCCTTTGCAATATTTTCCTTACATGAGTGTATCAACTTCTCATCACCCATTATTATTAAATCGTCAACATAAAGAACAATTATTAAAAATCTTACCCTCCACCACAATTTGGTACAGGGGTTGCATCCACCTCACTCTTGGTGAAACCAAGTCCGGTAAAATAGCTATCGATCCGAGTGTACCAAGCGAGAGGTGCTTGTTTCAGCCCATATAGCGCTCTTTTTGAGCCCGCACACATGCGACTTCGTCGTCGAAGATTTCGAATCCTTCAGGGTTTCTCAATGTACACTTCTTCCTCAATGATCCCATTAAGGAACGTAGTCTTCACATCCATCCGATGAATGTGCCAACGCATCCGCGCTTCGAGAGAGCAAGGATGGTCCATATGGAAGACTACCGTGCGACAGTGCAAAGGTTTCTTCATAATAAATCCCCTCGATTTGTGAGAAGCCCCGAGCAACAAATCTTTCCTTATACCTCTCAACACTCCTATCAACAACTTGCTTTACCTTGTAGATCCATCTTGATCCTACAACCGATTTACTCACCGGGCTTGGAACAATCTCCCAAGCATTGTTTCGACAATGGATTCATACTCCTCCACCATGGCATCTACCCATGTGGGTTCCCTCTGACCGTCTTCTTCAAAAGAAGATGGCTTTTTCACAATACACTTTCTCATAAGAGCCATGTATCCAGAGTGAATTAGTCGGTGACTGTCTCGTCTCGTGTTGTGATGTAGGGACTCCTACATCTACGTGCCGCATCAAGCTTCGACCTCTCAACTTCGTGGTACGCTTTCTACCTTGTATGATGTTTTGTTCCGCATCGGTGGACTCCTCTACTCCATAAATCTCCTCCTATGGCTGATCCACATCTAGAGGATCATCTTTGGGAACAAGAAGTTCCTCCTCTCGCATGCAAGTGTAGCTCCCTCACAATCGATAACTTCATGGCTTTCACCTCATTGAATTTTATATCCCGTCGCACCACGCTCATTCAAATTTTTGGCAAATACACACGATAATTATGGGGTGTTTATGTGTACCCCACAAATATCCCAACTTCTGCAGATCGGGCTCTAGCTTCTTCATGGCGTCCTTTGTCACATGAATGTAAACCGATGAGCCAAAAATCTTCAAATGAGAAATATCGGGCTTCTTACCGAAAGAAAGCTTCTTCGGATGTACTCATTCCAAGTACTCTATGAGGACAACGGTTTTTCACATAAACCGCGAGTGTTGCATGCTTCCGCCCACGAGTGCATCGGTAGGCCCCGGTCATACAAACATAGCTCGTGTAGCACCCACGATCGTTCTGTTCTTCCTCTCTGCAACCCCATTCTTCCGTGATTTATGAGGCGCTATGATTTCTCTTCGAATTCCTTCTTTGCTATATACGTCTTTGAATTCGCCCGAGATATATTCACCACCATTATCGCTCTCGCAAAGCCTTCACTTACTTCCCGACTCCTTCTCCACCAATGCTTTAAACTCACGTAACTTTGAGAATGTTTCGCTCTTCTTCTCGCATGAATAAGATCCAAAGATCTATGAGAATAGTCATCAAAAAAATATAACATAATACTCGTGTTTTGTTGTTGAAGCAACCGAGAAAGGTCCACACACGTCCGTGTGAATTCTCTCCGGGATCACCGAAGCATGGTTCTCCTTCTCATGAAAGGTGGTCTTCACAAACTTACCCATAGTACATCCCTTGCACTAATCTGATTGCGCAAGAGTACCCTTGGGATGTCCAAGTAGAAATCTTCTGCAAAATCTTCAAAGCACCATGGTGAAGATGGCCCAATATCATGTGCCATAATTCGCCCTCATCCCGACTCACCACTTCTTCTTATTTGCCCATCATTGTAGCGCAACCATCTACCACTAGCTTGTAGATATTCTTAACTTGAATCCCTATCTTCTTGGTTTGACTCGTTGTTTTATGTCAAAGGAAGGCTTTTCCCTCACTCAAAACAACGTCATAACCTTTGTCTTCCAACATTGAAACCGAGACCAAGTTCTTCTTCAAACCCTGGAACATGCATAACATCTTTCAACATAAATGGATTACCCGACTTCCTCTCAAAGGTAATGGTCCCAATGTTGGTCTCACCGTATCGACCATCGTTGCCCATCTCTATATGCATTTGGAGGTCCTTCTCCTACGAGATCACTAAACAACTCCTTATCTCCCGTCATATGGAAAGATGCACCACTATCAAGATACCACACCGATCCCATAGCGCTTGAAACCAAGCATGCAATCAAAGAGAAATCAAGTTCAAATTGTGATGCTAATGCCTCTCCGACTGCGGCTCCAGCAGCTCTTCTTGTTCTTCTTCTTCTCAGGCGATTAGTGCGAAATGCCCATGTTCGTGACAATGAAAACACTTCACCTTGGACAAATCCTACTTCTTGCCTTTAGCCTCGGATTTTGAAGGGAATTTCTTCCCCTTCCCTTTCCTTTCTTTGGCAACAAAAGCACAATTCTATTAATCTTCATTCTTCGATGAAGAGCCATCCCTAGTACTTCGCCTTATCTCCTCCCCGCACAAGATCCGACCAAAGTCACTCCCAACCCTGGCAATTTCTCCCGTCCATTGACAGAGTCTTCGTAGCTATGCCAACTCTTCGGAATCCCAAGGAGAGCCAAGCTCACCAAGTCATCATCATCAACGATAATCCCCACACTTCCCGCTCATCCCCTACGATGGAAAAACTTCGTGAGATAATTTGGAATATTGTCGCCCTTCTCCATTTTTATTTTTTCTAAGCTTATCTTTCGAGCGTCAACTTCCTCTCGGTTGTTGCTCGCTTTGGAAAAAAATATTTCAAAGCCTTCAACATTGCAAATGGAGTGGATTTCCCGTGAAGTCTTGACACAATATGGTCCTTTACACCTTCCAACGGATTATTCTTGTCTTTTCTACCTTCTTTTGTCATGCGTCAAGTAATGCAAAGATCGCTAGAACCCGGCTTTAGGAACATCGCTATCGATGAACTCCTTTAGTCCATTATCCTCCAGAACTCGCCTCCATCCTATCCTTCCAGTGCTATGTAATTTGAGCTGCCCTCAAGGGCATACTCCAATTGCAACCCATTGAAAGACATTTCAATGTATACTCAAATGTCACACCAAGAATTTTCTGCAAAGCAAATTCGAATTGTCCACTGAAGACAAACTCAAAGCAATTCTTCACAATTGCAATCTTCAAGAATTAACACTCAGCTTCGATACCATGTAGAAATTATATAACATATGCATTATATATCTAGGTTCCCTTTATCTAACAATATTTATCTTCTTGCTAAATACGGAATCCTTCCACTCGTTAATCTTTTGCGGAAATTATAAACTCAATTGCAAACACATGAAGCAATAAAAACAATCGCACATAACACAGCTTGTTTAACTGGGAAAGCCTCGAAGATGAAAACCCCAACTATCATATATTATGTATCATGGAGATCATGTAACAATCTCATACAAAGCTTAGTACATCAAGCTCTCAAGTACAATCAATCGTCACACACTAACAAGAAGAAATTTGCAAATCCATGCACCGATTTCTTGCCACCCTAATAGTCCGTCTCCACTCGTGCAATCCTTGTTGAATAAGACCCCCGAATCAATTCAAATTTTCCTTGCCTTGACTACGCAATCCGCATTGAAACTCCACGTGTGTGTGATGCAATCAATGCATCACTATAGTCACAACGAATAGTCCATCTCACCCTTTCACCTACCTCTCCACCGGAACCGAAATGCATTGTAGTTAACTCGTTGTATTTGTTCAAGCTTTGGTTAGTGAGTTATTATTTTTTGAATTAATTAACTAATTAATTCACTCCACTCACTAGTGTATCATTCAGCCTCGACTAGATACAACTAGCTCAACTGAGTTTAACTCCAATAACCGAGTTAAACCGAATAACAACTCCATGAACTACTCTTCCAACTCGTCATAAATTTTCCACTTCAGTCTAATCGATTCCTCCATGCGTTAACCACCGAAATCAACCCTAAGAATTGCGTAATTCCTTCAGAAATTCACATCGATTTTCCAATTCTATATACTAAAATAAAGTGCCCCAAGAGAATAAGTTGATGTTTATTATCGGATTATTATTAAGGGCTAATAATAATCAACATGCATCTATTTTTTAGATCGACGATCTATAAATAGACTTCGCCCTAATATTCTAAAAAATATAATTTCATCTATTTTTTCCAACTTGACCAACCATCCACAAATAGCATCCCGCAACTTCGAAATATGATCACCATGTCTAAAAATAGACATAGTCTAAAAAATAGACTTGCACCTAAAAATAGCCTACGGGCCCACTTAGTGAAGGCGACCGAATTTCACTAAGCTCCATCATCTTGTTGAATCTCAATAGGAAGTTCCTAATAGTTGGCACGAGATATCAAGACTCGCCACACGTACGGGAAAAATCGCTTGATTGGGAACGGTTGTGGTCGGATCTAGTGCAGTGAGGAGTTCGACGGAACACTAGAGATGTCTCTTCATCAAATCATGATGATGAAGAGGATTGTGCTTTGGCCGCCAAAGCAAGGAAAGGGAAGGGGAATAAATCCCATTAAAAAATCCGAGGCTAAAGGCAAGAAGTTGGATTTGTCCAAGGTGAAGTGTTTTCACTATCACGAACATGGGCATCTCACCACTAATCGCCTACGTAAAAAGAAGAACAAGAAGGTTGTTGGAGCTACAACTGGGTGAGGACCTTGCCTCGCAATTTGAACTTGATTTCTCTTTGATCTCATGCTTGGTTTCAAGCGCAATGGGATCGGTGTGGTATTTTGATAGTGGTGCTTCCTTCCACATGCCGGGAGATAAGGAGCTTTTCAGTGTCTTGGAGGAGAAATATCTCCGTATGCATATAAATATGGGCGACGATGGACGATACAAGGTGACCGGGAATTGGTACCATTACCTTTGAGAGGGATTCAAGTAAACCATTTCGTTGAAATATGTTATGCATATTCCGTGTCCGAAGAAAAACTTGGTCTCGATCGCGATGTTGGAGGACGAGGTTATGACATTGTTTTCGTGTGATGGAAAATATTTCCTACGATATAAAAAAATTGGTCAAACCAAGAGGATTGGGATTCGAGTCAAGAATCTCTACAAGCCGGGAGGTAGATGCTTGCGCCGCAATGGTGGGAAAAAAAGAATAAGTGGTGAGCCGGGATGAGGGCGAATTATGGCATAGGTGATTGGGCCATCTTCACCATGGCACCTTGAAGATTTTGCAACATATTTCTACTGACCTCCCAAGGGTACACTTGCTCGCTAGATCATTGCAAGATATGTACTATGGTTAAGTTTGTGAAGGCCACCTTTCATGAAAATGAGAACCATGCTTCATTGATCCTAGAGAGTGTTCACACGTATGCGTGTGACCATTCTCGGCTGCTTTCAACAAAGAAAAACAGTGTATTATGTTATTTTTTATGACTATTCTCGTAGATGTTGGATCTTCTTCATGCGTAAGAAGGATCAAACATTCTCAAAGTTCCGTGAGTTTAAAGCATTGGTGGAGAAATATTCAGTGGAAGTAAGTGAAGGCTCTACTGAGAGATAATGGTGGTGAATATATCTCGAACGAATTCAAATACTTCTGTGGCAAAGAATGAATTCGAAGAGAACTCATAGCGCCTCATAACCCATAGCGATAATGGGGTCGCCGAGAGGAAGAATAGAACGATCGTGGGTGTTGCACGAGCTATGCTACAATATTAGGGCCTACCAATGCATTTGTGGGACTGAAGCATGCAAAACCCGCGGTTTATTTTCAAAAACATTGTCCTCATAGAGTACTTGGCATGAGTACACCTGAATAAGTTTTTACTAGTAAGAAACCCGTATGTTTCTCACTTTAAGATTTTTGGCTCATTTGTTTATGTGCATGTGACCAAGAATGCCAAGAAGAAGTTGGAGCCGATCACTGAGGGTTGGGATATTTGTAGGGGTACACAAAACACCCCATAATTATCGTGTGTATTTTCCAAACATTCGAATGAATGTGGTGCGACAAGATATAAAATTCAATGAGGAGAAAGCCATGAAGTTGTCGCTTGAGAGGGAGCTAGAATTGCATGTAGAGGAGGAACCGGCTTGTTCCCAAATATGAGTCTCTAGATGTGGATCAGCCCACAGGAGGAGGTTCATGGAGTGGAGGAGTCCACTCACGCGAGCCAAACATTAGAACTAGCGGAAGGCGCACCACGTAAGCTCAAGAGGTCGAAGCTTGATGCAGCACGAGAATGTAGGAGTCCCTACTTCACATCGCAAACGGAGACAATCTCCTAACCGATTCATCGGATACATGGCTCTCATGAGCAAATGTATTATGACCAGAGCCATATTCCTTTCAGAAGCAGATTCGTGAAGCCCACATGGGTAGATGCAATGGTGGAGGAGTATGACTCTATTGTCGAAACAGTGCTCTAGAAAGCCTGTTCCAAGGCCGATTGATAACTTAGTGGTAGGTTCAAGATGGATCTACAAGATAAAAAAGTCTGTTGATGGGAGTGTTGAGAATTATAAGGCAATATTTGTGGCCCGAGGCTTCTCACGGATCTAGGGGATTGATTACGAAGAAACCTTTGCACTCGTCGCACGCATATTCTTCCATAAGGACCATCCTTGCTCTCTCGGCGTTGTGATGGGTTGGCACATTCATCAAATGGATGTGAAGATTGTGTTCCTTAATGGGATCATTGAGGAAGAAGTGTACATCGATCAACCCGAAGGATTTGAGATCTTCAGATAACGAGTCGCATGTGTGCATACTCAAAAGAAGAGAGTTGTATGGGATAAAGCAAGCACCTAGTACTCGTACATCGAATCGAAATTTATTTCACTGGACTTGGCTTCACCAAGAGTGAGGTGGATGCAAACCTATACCAGATTTGTGGTGGAGGGTAGCTTTTAATCATTATTCTTTATGTTGATGATTTCATACCGACTCAGTGATTAGCAGCTAATACACTCATGCAAGGAGGACTCGCAAAGGGAGTTCGAGATGAAGGATATGGGCCTCCTTCACTATTTCCTTGGATTGGAAATATGGCAGCAAGAAGGTGAACTATTTGTGTCTCAAGGCAAGAATGCAAGGGAGATACTCGGTAAGTTTCACATGGAGGGCTTCAAATCCATGGATACTCCTCTTCCCGGAAAGCTCGGAGGAAAGAGGACGCTACATCCGGGAGAGGTATTGGATGCTATTGTCTATCGAAAATTGGTGAGTTCACTCATGTATTTAGTTAATACAAGATCGGACATATGCTATGAGGTGAACCGACTATTCAAGCGATGGTTAAGCCTAACAAGCTCTTTTTGGAAGGCAAGAAATCATGTCTTGAGATATCTCGGGGGAACATGCGAGTATGGCTTATGATAAAACAGACAGATGAGGTGAATTTGCATAGCTTCACGGATGCAGATTGGGCAGGCGGCCCATGACGACGTAAAGATCACATCGGGAGGGGTTTTTCGTGCATCTGATCTATAGCTATTTCTTGGTACAAACGAGAAAACGAGATCCGTGGCACTCAATTCGAGCACAAGTAGAATACATGGCAGACGATCAAGTTGCATGTGAGGCTATCTAGATGAGGAAGATCCTAGTCGTTTTGTTCGTTTCTCATTTAGATCCTACGGTAATTCATTGTGATAATCGAGTTGCATTAAACTCTCGATTAATCCCGTGTTTCATGATAGATCTAAGCATATAGATATTCGAGTATCATCACACGATATATTGTGTGCGACGGAAGATCATGTTGCTTTGCATTACATTCCTACGGAAGATCAAGATGCGATGATTACGATGAAGGCGCTCACCGGAGAAAATTCGAATACTAGAGAGATAGGATCGAGGTGAAGGATAATCCCTTTCTTGTTGAGAGAGAGTGTTGAGATTCAACAAGATGATGATCCTAGTGAAAATTAAGCACCTACACTAGGTGGGGCTCGATTAAGCCTCCTATATCAATAGGTTTCATCTTTCATGATTGTCTTGATTGAACTATGGAATATGTTCAAACCTTCTTTCTTGAGCAAAGGTGTTCCATATTCTTGAAAACCAAAAAAAAATTCAAAAAATTTAAAAAATGTAAAGAGGGTATACCCTAAAAGAAAGATCAAAGGGTTTGAAAAATAAAATGGTCAAAAAGAGAAAGAAATGAACCCCAAATAGAAAAATAGACCAAGGAAAGTGTGCAAATCCAAATGCCACTACTATTTCATTTTTGTAATAAAGCAATTGTGTGCAGCTTTGCCACAATTCATGAATAATTCAAACTTTTTAAACTTGGCTTAGTCACATTTCAATTTCATGTTGTAGATAAGAGAATAAATATCTAGCCAAACAGTTTAATCTTGGCAGATAAGTAGATAGGTAGAGTAAATAAAAGGTGCTCAACAACTTAATCTGAGCCCTTGGATGTAATAAGGGTAGAAATAGATAGATTCATCATGTAAAAAGAAAAGATTGATCAGGGTTTGCAAGTCTAAATGCACCCTAATAAAGAAGAAAAAATGGTAGTGTTAAGTAGATAGGGTAGGTAGATGGTGCTGCAAAGTGTTATCTGATGAATGATGCTGCTACATGTTTTTGATCCTTTACTTTCATCACAAGTACTAAAGCAGGAAATACACTGGAAAATCACAGCAAGCAAAGTCAAACTCATTAACCTCCCTCATCATTTTCCCCTCAAAAGTTTTACTAATTTCCCCCAAAGTACTAAGGTATTTGGAGATCAAAGGGGCTCAAGGCATTTCCTTGACTTCTGGAGGGACCGGACCCTCGGCCTAATGATCAAAAAGACCTAAGCACTTGAGATAATTCATCATTGTTATCTTCCATCTTTAACCTTTTCCTAAGTAAAATCCTATTTTACTTAGGAAAGTGATGCAAAATTCCATAAAAATTCCTCAAAACAACTGGTTATTCTAAGTTTAAGTGTTGAAGACAAAATGTTGCAATTTACTTCACAAGTTATCACTTTCTTAGATGTACAAAAATGTTTTGATTTTCCTTGTCCTTTACCATATTAACATTTAACTCTATTATATTAAATCCCTAGTGAAATACCCTTTCCTAAGTATATAACTCCCTTTTTATAAATAACCCAAAAAACCCCCTTATTATAATGTTTACCAAAGTATTATATCCCCGCACATTGAAAATAAAAACCCCGCTTTATAAACCCTTTGGTTAAATATACCTTTATAATACAAATCCCGCCCCTATGATGAATTAATTGTATTAATTAATTCATTATATAATAAAAATATATATAAAAGACTTTAAACATACAATACGTATGTTTAATACCAAAAAACATCAATAAAACTTTGCGAAAGTCTTGCGCCACCTGATCCATCCACGTGGCATTCCACCTAGTCAACCCCTCCGCAATCCCTTTTCTTACACATTCAGGATTAATTAAGTCATCAGGACTAATTAATAACTATTTCCACCAGTTAAAAAGCCCCCGGAGCGATTAAAAACATTTAAAAATGTTTAAAAGTACGACGGGGCCCACACGAAACCTCCGCCCATCTTCCCATCGCGCTAGCCGTTGGATCAGCCTCCCGCAGATCAACGGCCAGCGTTGATCCCGCTGCCCATCCCTTGTCAGCATGTTAACCAGCGGGGGATGGGTGGTTTTGAACAGTCAACTCATTCCACGTGGCAGGAAACCTATGGAATCGCTGCCCCTCCGTTAAAAACCGTCCTTGACCAAAAGCGGTGCGGGAATACCACTTACCGCTTACCACTTACTGCCCGACTCTGCACACGTCATCCCGTACTACCATGACGTCATACCTCGAAAAAACAAAAAACCCTTTTAACTTGTAAATAAGCCATTTTTCGTGTTTTTTAGTCATTTTCATTATTCTGAGAAGAACGTTGCTCCCGCTGCGATTTTCAAAATTTCCGCTGTAATTGACCATTTCGCCCCAAGATTCCGCTGCGCCCGTGCTGAAGAGCAGTTCCGCCATTGCCTGTTACCTGTTAGAGAACCAGTTTCCGTCTAAAAACAGGTATTTATCCTTTACGCCCCGACTGCACGTAAAACTCAGTTTCCTTTGTTTTTTCGCTGAAAAAGTGGTTAAAAATCATCGATGAGTCCTCCCTGAAGATTTTAAACCTGTGAAATTGCCCCCCAAAATTGCAAATTGTTCCAATTTCCTCCATTTCAGATATCCCGTCCGGTCTGTAAGGAAAAACGAAAAACTCCATTTTGAATCCACAAGAACCAAAATGGAGGTCCCAGCAGCTCTAAATATCACTCCATTGAATGCTCCTCACCGTGAATTGGACTATTTACCCCTGATAGATGAAGATTTCCAAATAAAAGACCTGTATTTTGATGAAAGTCCCCGTTTGAGCTTCTGTCGCTGCAGAGACGAACACTCAAAGGGGCAAGATCTTATAGGGTTGTGGGAATCCAATCTCCCAAGGTATCTTATTCCTTCAGTCCTCATTTTCCCCGAAATCATTCATTACTGTCATGCAAACTATGATCCCGCACGGAGGGCTGTAATAGCTCCTAATCAAAGTGTTCTGTTCCCCATCACACCTCGGGCTATCAATGCTATGTTACACTTTGAGCCAGAACAAGAATTAGCACCATTATCCATGGAAGGATTGATTGAGAAAACCAGACAGTTAACCCCAGAGAAGTTAAAATCCATGTGTCAGTATTTCATGTTACCTGAGCATCAGCCAAAAGGGTCTCCCCCCTATGGTTTTTGCTATTTCAATACACTAGGAAGGCTTATTGTAAATATAATATCTTTTGTCTTAGGATTCAACACCAGTGAATATGTGGATGAGATAACTTTGGCTTTGCTATCCATTTTTACTCCTAGGCAGCCTCCTGAGATTAAATATGACTATGCTTCCTTCATAGCCAACAAGATCCATGATCAATTCTTAAGGCTAGATACTGAAAAAGTTTTTAAGTACTCCTCAGTTATCTATCATCTCATGATCTATTATCAGTCAGACAGGTTCCCTTTCCCTGTTCAGAAACTTGATGCTAAGGGTAATCCCAGGTCTGTCATTTTTTGGTCCCCCATCATTCATTTTTCCTCTGATTCTCCCTACTCCTATTTAGAATTCATTGATCAGTTTGTACATCCAGCTACAACTCTGTTAACAGGAATTTCTCCCCCCAGACTCAGTACTGAAATTAGAAAGACCTTGCAATTGTCAAAGAGTTATAAAGTTGGGGATTGGTACTTGTACCAAAACCATACAGTCATCAGGATTTATGGATGTGAATTACATCCATTAACGTTACCCAAATATGTGCCAATGAGAATATTTTCCTTGGAATACTTTAGGCAGATGAACAATTCAGATGTGATCCATTTCTGCAATGTAAAGAAGAAAGCTCAGTTAAGGATCAAAAGCCAATTAGGTCCCTTCATCTGCAATTCTAGAGAAGCTGAGAGAGAAGCCGAAAATCTATTAGAAAGAAAGTTCCAAACATCTTTACGTTGGGTCCCTTATGACCCCTTTGGTTTCATTTGTGAAAAGAGATTAAAAAATAAGTCATCTCCTTATGTACACCACAAGATTCCTTATTTAGAACAGTATGCAAATCAAGATGAATGGGTTGAAGGAACACTTGTCGAAGAAGAAAATGAAGCAGACAAAATAAATAAAATGATGAAAGATGTTGAGAAGAACTTTGACCTAGAAACATATGATCAAATGCAGGTATCCTACATTGGCACATCTTCAGCAGCCACTCTACAGCAAGCATTACAGGAAGACAGTCCATCAGTAGCAGCAGAACCCAAGGGTAAAGGAAAAGAACCTGTTGTTTAGGTCATTGAAACCTTGGTCATGGCAGAAAAACCACAAATTTCCAAAGCACCAGAACCATCTCAGGTTTCCCCCACACCAGCAATACACATCCAAGTTCCAGAAATGAAAACTCCATTAAATGTTGAAATAGGGAAGAAGAGGCTGGCTCCAGATACCACACCTTCAAAGGGGGCCTCACAGGTTTATCAAACCAAGAAACACAAATCAGATCCACCTCCAGAGGTAGAAATTATAGATGAAGTATTTGATGATGGTAGAGAAGATAGTCAGCAAACTGGCACAGCAAGTGAAACAACCATAAGCCAGAAAGGGAAAGCTTTGCAAAAACAATTAAGCACTGAAGTATCTTCTTTCAGACCGCCAAAGACAGATACTGGAGACATTAAAAGAACCTTCATTAATATCAAAACAAAGAATGATCCATTGAAAATGAAGGTATATGATCAGTATATGAAGATGGCTCCTCATAATCAAGAAAGACTGATGTCAACATTTGATCTTTCACAAGGTAAAATGCTAATGAGCCACTTCAAAGCAAAGGTGCCAAAGCCAACTTCAGCAGCAGATTACATCAGATCAAATTTTGAAGTTTTAGCAAAGGATATCCATCCCCTGGATCAGATAGAGCTACATAGACAAACAGGGGAAATGGTTTATTCTACTCTCACCAACAAAGCCATGGCAGCTTTAACGCTGCAAGATTCTTTGAATAACACTACTGCACAATTGAAAATTGAGAAGGCCTCCTCACAGGCCAAGGATAATAGAATAAAATCTCTAGAAGAGATAATCATTGGTTTGGGTCACAATCCCAAAGACATTAAAGGTATTGAGGCATTGGTAAAGAAGAAAGAGGATGATATAGCTGCACTCAAAAAACAGCTAAAACTACCAGCCTCGAGGCACCCTTAGACACAGGAAGTTATAAAAGGAAATTCACAGGAAGAAATGATGGAGTTGCTCTTGAATATGACAGAGCGACTAAATGAAACAGAGAAGGAGTTGGAAAAAGCATTGCAGGAACAGGAAATTATCAAGCAGACTTCAACAACAGGTACTCCAACAACAGGGTAGCAGACACAGTCATCTCAAGTGAATACTTCTGGCTTGAGTTCTGAGGATTTAATAAAACAAATGGAGAGCTTGCAACTGAGGGTCACAGAACTCCAAGAAACAAAATTGCAATTAGTAAAATTGGAAGAAAAATATGACACATCCAAAAAGACAGCTGTTGATAACACCAGGGAGATAAAAAGATTGGAAAAATTGGTTGAGGCTTTGGAAAAGGATCTTTCATTGGAAAAGCCTCTGAACGAAATAAATGATATTCTTTGGGATAACATCATTGAATTAATAAGGGGTATTTGGCCCTCTATTCAAGCTATTTTTGAGCAAAATGAGTTAGTTAAGATAGCCCAAGAAGAAATAAATAGAACCAGACATGAATTAAGAGGCAGGCCTGAGCAGGCCCAGCAGCTCATTCAATTTTTGAATTCCAGAACAAAACAACAGCTTGCATTGTTAGGAATTGATGACAGGACAGGTGCAGTTTTGGAAGCAAACAGAGTTTTCACCAAGAGGACTTTCATGAAAAATTTAGAAAGAAAGTGTACAGACATTTTGGTTGACATCAACAATTTCAGAGAGAAATTTCAAGCTTTGCTGGATAATGGGTTACCAAGTCCCATGCTCACAGAAGATCAAATAGTAGACTTGGAAACCTATGAGAAGAGAATAAAAGCTCATGCTAAAAATATAGCTGTAGGTTCTACTAGCTCATCAGAATCGACATTACCAACTGGGAAAAGTATTTATGATAAAGTGAGGAATTTATTTCATCTGGAGCATGAAATAAAGTATCTATTTCCGAATGATCCCACTTTTTATAAACTTACTGAAGCTGATTAAACTTTAAGGAAGCTCAGAAGAACTATGATACCAGATGATCAATGGTGGCAGGAAATGTTGGAGATTCTATGAGAGTTACTTTCAGGATGAGCATTTATCTTTACTATCAAGTAAATGATAAAAACAGGAAAATAGATAAAAGAGTATCAGATGAAAGGTTAAAGGGTATCCGTGAAAACAAAGAGTGTTCAACAAGCCAAAGAAATACTACAAAGGACAGCACAGAACTCTATTTTAGCACTTACCTCCAGCACATCCACGGAAAAAGGAACAGCACATCGGCAGTTGCACATTATTCTATCCACGAGACCGTTTGTCTCTTGTTTGTTTGTAAAATATGCTTTAAGTCAGCCTAGATTATGGGCTAAGTTAGTTTAAGATTGTTTTAGATTATTTTGTGTATAAATAAACCCTCAAAGAAAGTGTTGAGGGTGGATTCTATTACTCTGCTGTAACACTGAGATTTTCGGAATAAAAGCTTTTGGAGAAATTTACTTGTGGCTTACTGGATGACGATTTGAAGCACTGGACTTGTTGCAGGATTCATGTGTTGGACTACAGTTCAATAAGTGTTTCTACCCTTTATCTGAAATTTTATATTAGTTTATAATACCATCTTATCCATTTCTGAATAATTTACATAAAGGATTGAAACAGAATTTGCTTAATTGTACTCTGTTTTCAAATGTGGTTATTCTTAATGTTTTCTTCTAAATTAGTTATAAGCATGAATTCTTAAATGCTCCTGCTTTGCTAATTTAAACATCGTTTATTACTATAATAAAGAATCCTTCATTGCTCTTTGTTTGTAGTCATTTCACTTCTTTCTTTTGAACATGGTGAAAGATTCTTAGCTGCCTTTCATCCCTTCAAGATCATCCCATCCACTTTAAATTTTAAGGATTGTTCTTTGTCTAGCTATCTTGCCCTGTAATACCATCTTGTGTTTAGAATAGAAATCCAGTAAAGCCATCCTTTGACTCCATAGCCCAATGGACTGAAAGCCCTCAACCTTGCCTCTTAGTTTGTGGATTCCACCATTTTCCCAAAACAAACTCTTGAATCTATAACTAGTCTAAAACCTTCCAAGAACAAAGATAAATCATAAAGAGAGAGCCCTCTCTGGATGCAGATTGGCTAGATTCTGCATCTAAAAGATTGGTTTGTGGTTACCTCGGGTATACTTTCCTCTTACACAACTTCTAGGAAAAACTGAGTGATAACATAGTGGCGACCATACTGGGGATCTGAATCATTTTTACTTGTTAGTATTGTTCAAATATAAGCTATAGACAGAGTCTGAAGATCAGCCAGGTAGCCTTTGAAATTGCTTTTGCTCTGCAAATGCAAAAGTAAATAAAAGTTGCTTCAGTCTATCTCTGATTTAGCCTATATTTTGAATCTTAGTTTCAAATTTTTTTTTAATCAGATTCTCTAGTTTAAACAGATCTTTGAGGAAATCTTAATCACATATCATTATTTCTTAAATAATTTGTAGAAGTTGTATTTGTTTTTCAAATTAAAACCCAAAAATCCAAAAACACATAATCTAAGAAAACTGGCTTCAGAAAGGATTCGACATACTAGGTCAAACCCTGACCCCAATCCACCACCAATATTTGAAAATCCTAATCTGATTCCTAGGATTCTTAGAAGACAAGGAAGTCAAGAAAGTTCTGAAAGAGGAAGTCAAGAAAGTACAAGAAGTTCTAGACCACTTTCTAGATCTGCATCTTGTCCTGTGAAAATTATTTATATTGATGACATTCCTTTTGATGCACGATTTGAAACATCTTTGTTTGTAAATTTTTCTGAGACTGAATTATCTAGATTAGTTCCAGATCCTTTGTTCTTTGAGGATTTGCAATACAAATTTGTTTCACATCATCTTGACAGAGAATTGCATAACTCCATTCAGTCTGAGCAAACCTTTGAAGAAAGCTCAAACATTTCTGTGATTACTGAAGCATCTCCAAGCTCAGTCACTTTTTCTCAAACTTTTCAAACACCTGTTAGACCTCCATCTCCTCCTGTCAGACCTCCATCTCCTCCTATTAGACCATCAACTCCTGTCACTCCACTTTATCTTCCAATGGCCAATCGATATGCCCCTTTACAGTTACCAGCCAACCCTCCAGCTTTACCTCAGGACTACCAAAGTAAGATCACACCCTTTGACGGATCAGGTACCTACACAGCTCAACAACACACCAAAAGGATGACAGATTACTTTGAGTTTTATGAGATTGATACTGATAATATCCGTATGAGAATTTTCGTACAGAGTCTTACTGGAGAAGTTAGAACTTGGTTTAGAGCTCTTACCCCGAACAGTATTGCTGATTTAGAAGCTTTATATAGGGCATTCCTGAACAGATGGGAGAAAAAGAAGGATCCTCTACAGATCCTTTCAGAATTTGAAAAATTAAGAAGAAGACCAAACGAAACCGTACAAGATTACATCATAAGATTCAATGAATCATATAATGCAGTTCCTCTAAACCTAAGACCCCCACCTAACAACGTGTTGGTCAAATTTCCAGATGGTTTTGACTCTGATATAGCTTATTCCCTTAGGGAAAGAGCTCCACAAACACTAGAGGAAATGCAAAGCATAGTGGTGAGTGTAGAAGCAAACTTGATAGAAAAACGGGCCAGAGCTAGGGCAGAGCGAAGAATGCCTATGAATGAAGAACCTACAGCTTTTGAAAAGAAGCTAGATGTAATCATTAAAGGTATGGAAATATTAGGAGACAGAGTGGAAACCATTGAAAGAAAGTCTTCTACTGACAATCAGAATTTTGCAAGAAACCCGAACTTTAGGAGGAATCTGAATCAGAATAGTGGAAAGAATGTTCCTGATCAGAACATTAGGCCACCCTTTCAAGAAAAATTTGTTGAAGGCTCAACTTCTGAAGAACCTACAGAAGATGTAGAAATAAACAATGTAACAGATGATAAAGAGGAACCAGAGGTTTTCCTATCCCAGGATGATCAAGAAAACCACATTCTTGAAACATTCCAAACTCATTCAGGAGAGACTTTTGATTTCAAGGAAGGTTATGACACAGCAATCTATGAAGTCCATAAACAGTATAATTTGAGAAGTAGAAGGATTGATGTGCCAAAGAATAATAAACAGAAAACCACAAAACAAAATGTCAAAGGTAAGCAAAACATTCCCCCTGTACAAAACAGTCCCCAGGTACAAATTTTGTCTAGAATAACTCCCAATTCTTCAAATCCAATAATTGAAGATGTCTCTGATAATCAACCAATCAATAAACAACAATCTACTACTTTTCCTCCAGTGGGAAATGTAGAAGACACAGTATAAGTTAGTCCAGAAACATCTTCAAAACAAAACTTTATTCATGAAAAAGAGAAAAACATTGAAGACCCAAAAAACAAAGAGAACTCAACTGTGCAAAACACCAAAACTCAAACAGAAAAACCTTTCAATCTAGAGGCTGAAATAGGCAAACTCAAGATAGCTGTTCCTTTATCAGAATTGGCTAAACATGATGTCTATAGAAGCCAGATAACCAAGTCTCTGAACATTAACATTACTGGATTGGATGATTCAGTAAATATTCTTGATGATCAACCCAAACTTCTTTTTGGCCCAGAGGTTAATGGCAAACCAGAAAGTGGAGGAACCCCTCCGTTTTATGTAAGCCTGAATGTTCATGATAAGATACTCCACAATGCAATGCTAGATTCTGGAGCATCTCATAACTTGATGCCAAAAGTAGTAATGGAAAGATTGAATCTAGATATTACCAGGCCTTACAAAGATTTGTTTTCATTTGATTCCAGTCAGGTAAAATGTTTAGGTTTAATTAAAGATCTATGTGTTACTTTGGTACAATACCCTGCTAAGTCTGTTTTAATGGACATAGTAGTTGCTGATATCCCACCTAAATATGGTATGTTATTATCTAGATCTTGGGGTGCTAAACTTGGAGGATCTATTCAACTAGACATGTCATATGCAACTATTTCAGTATTTGGTCAGCCTAAAAGATTATATAGAGAAACTTTGATGAAGTACTTAGTGAGTAGCCATGAGAAGCCTGAAAAATTCCCTGTTTATTCTGTACATTCTGATATGGATTCTTTTATTTTATACAATGCTGAGTCAGATCTTCCTACTGAAATAGAAGCTCCAGAATTGGAAATCACAAACAAAACCACTGTTAAAATTGAAGAAATCTCTGAAAACAAAGAAACAATAGATGATCAAGGAAAAACTGAAGAAACTAAACAACTAGCTCCTGTCAAAAAACATTTTAAAACAATTGATGAAGATTATGAACATGAAATTCTATGGCATTTAGAGTTTGATGGCTCAGTAAACAGACTAGGGGCAGGAGCTGGGATTTGGTTACACAATGTAGAGAACAATCATGCAGAGGGTCATGCTTTTAGGTTGAATTTCAAATGCACTAACAACATGGCAGAGTATGAAGCTCTTTTATTAGGGCTT